>OZ016501.1:44364479-44571979 GCA_963966595.1 Physocephala rufipes
ATATATATATATATATATATATATATATATATATATATATATATATATATATATATATATATATATATATATATATATATATATATATATATATATATATATATATATATATATATATATATATATATATATATATATATATATATATATATATATATATATATATATTTATTTATTTATTTATTTATTTATTTATTTATATATAACGGAAGCCCAAAGTGAGAATACTCTAGCCTTTCGGGTGTGGTGCATGAAACACACAACCAAAAAAACTCCACTTAGAGCAATAAAATTGGCTATCAAGATTTAGTATCTTTTCGAAAACGTTATGATTGCTTTCTTGTGTCTTGCGATTCAATCTCTTTTTATCAAACTGAAGGCGAACCACGAATTAAGCAGTTTTGTGATTGTTATTAATTTGAGGTCAGAAACACACAGATTGTGAAGTTTAGATAATGGAATTTTAGGCCGCACATGTTTGACAAATTTTTAGGGGAATTGTCAATATGTTAGTCTTTTGTGGTAGACGGCAAGTAATTCCTGCTGATACAATTGTCTGATAATGTATCAGATATGTGATTGGATATTTATCTCTGGGATGAAAACAGGTCTGAAAAAGTGAAGACTGAGCAATTTCAAAAGCAAGGTTTTTACTTGGAAGCTAAATCGCGGCGGCGTATAAATAAACGCGAGGCAAGATTATGAGTAACAGACAGTGAATTTAATTTAGAGTATTAAAAAATTGACTCTGATATTATAGACAGATTTTTATCTATTCGCTGAAGAATTAATCGATTTACTGGAAAACAAAGGAAAAAGGTCTTCGTACTCATGTTCGTGTAGGGCGTATGTCCAAGCGATTATAACGAAAACCTTTTAATAGAATCTCAGATTTCAATCCTTAATTAAAACTACGATCTCAGAATGGCCAAACCGTTAGTCACTCGATCTCTTCTGTTTCTCAGAATGTATTTAGGAGGGAATATTTTCCTTGATTCTTCATCCCTTTATACCGGTTCAGTTCAGTACCATTCTAAATTCTGGTAGTGGTTTTTCCATTGAGTAAAATATTTGATCCAGTTTTGATTTCATTGGTCTTCTAAAACTTTCAATATGACAGATTCTTCTTCTTAATATTATAGAACAATTTAACTTTCTTTTCAAAACTCATGAAATTGGTTGCATGAGAATTTGTGATATCCTCCTAAATTTGAAATTACTTTTGCATAAAGTCTGGTTAGAAAGTCAGACGGAGAATAGTTAAAGTTTCTCCAGAGTCTAAGAACAAAGGTTTTTCTACTTTGTTGTTTTATCGAGTCCTCTAAAAACTCTTGAAAGTGAAAAATTTTCGAATAAATAATTTAAATTTTTTAGAAACAACATAATTCAAGATCATAGTTCAAGATCATTTAAGTTCAAGGTCATTTTAGTTTGTTAACATGTCAATATTAGCTTCTTCTAATCAATAACACTGTCAAAACCACCTCCTTTTCAGCAGCGGTAGCAGAGTGTGAGCGACCAACGTTGCTCTCTGAAGTGCCAAAGTACCTTCCCGATGTAAGTTCTAGTTGTCAACCGCTCAGCCTCTGTCAACAAAAAGGACTTACCTCTTCATCATTGCTGTGCACCATTGCGTGCAGTAATGATTTTTGTACTAAGAATGGATGAGGATATGAACAACGATTGGTAATTTGCAAAGAAGTGGCCGGAAAAAGTGAAGAGGAAGACCACTGTTATTTTCCCCAAAGGTTAACATTTACGACTTTTTCAGCTGGATGCAGGTTTAAGCGATTGTCTAACGGCTTACATTTATCGACTTCATTACCATCAACTTTAGTAGCTTCGGATATTTCAGTACCAATCGTCGCTAATTTGCTGTTGACATTAGCGTCTCATTGCTCTTGAAACTGATACGATTCCGCAAAACTGTAGGTTGTATCTTCGTTTGTGTCGTTTTTCCATAAAATGGTTTTATACCGGTTTTAAAAAAACTGGCCAAATCCAATGAAACTCTATGCAAATTGTCGTTGTGAAATTAAATTAAAACCTGAAATATTCTTGGGTCTGGCAGTTCACCACTATTCACAACTGCGGCTGTTTCCTAACTCTCTCAAATGGCGAAATTTCGTAATTGGCGAAGTTTAAATTCGTACACAATTAAGTATGGGCTGAATTTTATGTATTCTGAACTCAAATTCCATTTAAATTTGTTTATTTATCACCATCTATTTCTTTATCACCACACAGCTGTTTGACATGATTAAATCAGGTCATCAAGTCCGAATCAAACGAATTAGACCCAAAAACCTAAATCAAAACCAAAACCGCTTTACAGAAACACCATAGTAGATGGCGTATTCATTATTGTCATTACTACTGCTAGTTCTGCTCATTATCACGCCGTGCATAATTCTGTAGATAACTTTCGACTATTTCGATCAATTGCTATTTAATGCCACCGTTATGGATTTTAATCCGAAGAATAACCTGGATTCGTTAGTGTCGTATCAAATCCTTGATTTATTACATCACTTTATATGTCATAATCGTAATTTCCGTTACACGTTTTATGTTGCTGTGGTGTTGTTTCTTCATTAGCATCTGTGTAATGATGATATTGCAAAGTATCTGCCGCTGCCTGAAGTTCATAGTAATTCTTCTGTCGAGTCTGACTCTTCGTTGTCTTTATCGTCTTTTTTTGCACCTTGGGTTTGTTCATCTGATTTGGTTGCAGCTCGCGACAAATTATTCGACATCGTCCCTGAAAATATTTTGTCTTCGTGCCTGTTGGCTGTTAATCCTTTTAAGGATTGTTAGCTAGTCTCTTACCGATTATTGACAGAACGTGTCCGAGATTCTTAATATTCTCAATAAGTATTCGATCCTCAATCCTCCTCCGATCCTCAAGCTCTTTAATTTTTTATGTTCTCCAGCTTTTTAAATTTCTGAAGCCTTATTATTATCATTATAATAATAATAATTATCATAGTAATATCATAGTAATAACAATGAATGGTGACAATCACCATTCGCTACATCATTAGTTGCATACGAGGAAACACATAGGACCTAGTTTAGTTTTTGTGTTTGCCACCATGCCTATTGCGCAGGACCCTCTTATATATTGTCACATTTCTGGTGCAATATGTTGGATTTTTGTATTGCAAGTTTATTGAATTCCAGGGATGATGGAATCGATGGACATAATGATGCTGATGACTTATAACACATAACAGGATTCAATAAAATTGATAATAACAAACTATTATGACTAACATAATTTATTGTATTTGTTATGCGTTTACTCCCCATGTTGTTTGTTACTTTGAAATCATGGTACAGAATTATTGCAAATGGCAAATGACACCCTTCACGGTGATGTTGTCGGTAGTAGTGTTAGAAGGACAGTTATAAATTCTGCTCACGTTACCATTATTGCTTTTCTAAACTATACGTGCCACCTTTTACCGTATCAAAAAAAATCAATTGTATGCCACAACAATATATCCTTTTTTGTTGCTTTTTTCTCTTCTTCAGTTCACGTTTCAGAACGCTCACATCCTTGCACTAGAGGAGAATTGGTGCGATTGAGTGTTTTTGGTATGTAGTCCACATTTGGGCGATATTGGTATGTTTGCTAATATTATGTTAAAGCAATTCATTCCTGTGAAATTTATATCAATTATATTGATAGCGATACTCGGAAAGTGACAGCCAATATCAACTCACTAGGTGTGGGCATTACCAGACAAAAGTCCAATGTGCTGTAATGGAGTTGCTGTTGTATAGTTTTCGGTGATAGTGCTGAGGGTGTTGTGTTGTGGGAGCGCTATTAATAGAGATTTTGACATGCTGACCTTGTTGACAGATTGGCAGATGTAGTGATTACATTAGTAAGAGATGATAACGATTTTGCCAGTGGTTCGCTGATATTTGCGACACATCTGCCAGTTTGGTTCCAGGTATCGACAAAAGAGAATTTAGCATAATAAATTTCAACAAAATTAATTGTAAACAAAAATTAATTGCGTTTAAAGTTAAATTCCTACGATTCCTTCGGAATTTCCTTTCAGCATAAATTGTTGATGGCCATCTTATATAGTGATTTTCTGGATCTCATATTTACCCTGATCATCCTTTCCCTCATTTTCCTTAGTGATTTGTCTGTCGTTAAAATGTAAGGTATCAAAAACGGGGAAACCTCAAAAAAGGCTAAACAGTATCGATGGCAAAGACATATTTATAATGTGTTGATATTATAATTATTAAATTCCTTTCGGAATGAGTTACTTTCTCGACCCATATTTAAAAGACTTGTTTTACAAAATTACAGCGAGCACAAAATTTCAAATTTATACGGCTGGCCGTTTTCACTTCCCTAAACACCTATGGAAGATCTGTTTAGGATAACTGATTATAACATATCAAAACACAAAATACTAACCTTCTACTAACCGCTCACGTGTTGCAGGAAAAATCACATAAACCTCACAAGATGAACACCCCTTCGTCTCATGCGATTTTAACCAAAAGAGGTATTGAACTAGATGTTAAAACAATTTTAAACAAGAGATTTCAACTTTTTTATCTGGCGGTTTTTGAGTTATTAGAGATATATAAATTGTAACATTTTACCTTTGAAAAAAAAATTAAATTTCCTGCTCAAAAGTGAGACGATTATTTACTTTTTTCTTGTGTACTTCTTGTATAATTCTTTTTGCCAGCCTTAGCACTAATTTTCCAGGCTTAGGTACTAATTTGGCAGATGTTGGCTTCTTCGTAGAGCTTTTTGTTGCTGTAGAAATGGCGGGTGATAGGTTCGCACCAGATCCCGATGTAGGAACGAAGTATCCTTCTTTGAAACGCACAGATTTTTTTCATGACGGTGGGTGAAATGGTAAACCAAGTCGAAGAACCATAGGAGATGATTGGCCTGATTAGCTGCTTGTATATTAGAAACTTTGTGCTTTTGGTGAGCCCATTTGGCTTTCTCAATAGCGGATTTATCAACAGTAGATAGCAGTTAGCTTTTGGTAGCGTATGTTTTGCGTGCGGGCTAAAGTTGAACCTTTCCGCGAATACAATCCCTAAATATTTGACGGACATTTTAGTGTTGACCACGTTACCATCAGGCAGTATTAATTTTAGCAGGCTACAACGCCTTGCAAAATGATTCCTACGGACGAAAGTACAGGGATTTCTGAAGTAGATCAGCTCAGAATTGGAAGCGTTAATTTTTAGTCCCCATTTCTGGAAGTAGGACCAGAGGTGATGAATATGATTTTCTATTTTCTTTTTTCTATTTTTTTATTCCTTCCATGATTTAGGGTAGTAGCAATTGTTCAGGCAGTTGGTAAAAAGAATTGCCAGTAAAGCGAAAAACGTCTCAGGAAGCTTACGAAGTAATTTGTTGGAAATATTGTCCCTCCCGCTTGATTTCTTGGAATTCGAGCTTTCAATTAGTTCTTTGATTTCATTCGGATTTGTGTATCTTTCGGAATTATACGGACAAATTGCTGAATTCTCATCTGAGAATGTTGTTGAGTTTGGTCTGGTTCCATCGATTTCAGCAAATCTGTGTTCTACTGCTTCCATGAACTCTAGGAGATGTCGAGGTTCGTCTTTGAACTGTTTTACAAAATATTCTGAAAAAGCTTTGGCCTTTGACTCGTCCTGAGAGATATTAATATTGCCATCGGTGATGATGATCGTATGAACCCTCCTTACCCGTAAATGAAATATTTAGTTAGTTATTCGTAATTTTCATGTAATTTATTAAACATACAACAATTTGTATTTAAACAGATATGAATACAATTATATTGAAATGACAGATATAGAACTAAGCTCCAAAAAAATAATTAAAATAGTCTTGCCCTACCAAGAATATGACATACTAATCACAACTACGAAAATTGATAGTTAATTACGTCTTTGAAAGAAGAGGATCTATAATAATAAGTAATCTTCATTAAACTCACCCAAATTTACATCCGCTCGATGTCGTTTCGAGAAAAGTAAAAATTCTGAAAGTAAATTAATTTCTATTCCTTCTAATTTAATCCATTGTAAGTATTTATGTCTTGATCGTTTTAAATTTAGAGAATATGAGTAGCCGCTACGCTATAAGCTTATATTTATAAACAAGTACACATGCGTACGGATGTTACGACCAAATTAGTTAAAGTTTTTATGTAACTTCATTGAAATTTCAATTTCATTTTTTTTTTCGTATACAATACTTCGTTTATTTCGTACAAGCAGAAACGCGAACTGAGTAGTAATTTCCTGGGCTCGAATTAAACTTTGGTGAATTTTTTGTTTTCTGCTTGGATAGAATTGATTCCCTAACATTTCTGGAAACTGTTGTGAGATCTACGCAAATTTGAGGGACAAAGTCTCTTTCATTAAAGATATGTAAACGCATGAAATCTATAGGAAACGATCTTTCAATATATAATTAAATTTAAATTTATATAATGTCTGTATCTTCAAAATTTGCAAATAGTAAATTATTTGGAAATAGTTTTTAGGTTTTAATGGTTTTTATTTATTTATTATATTCCCTAATCGTGCTGCAATCATTGCCATTAATTGGATTAATACAGATGCCCCAAATGGGGTGACACAATATTAAATCCATAAACAAAAATATATTAACACTATATAAAAAATTACCTTACATGGTCAGCTATTACCGTTATGACAGAAAAGGAAATGGACGAGAAAGAATGGGACAGAGTTTAATAACAGTTGAATTTTGATTTTGTGTTACTCTTGATACACTGCTGATACTGTGGCCAGTAGTTTTGGCTCTAAATTCAAGCAAAAATTATAATGTAATTATTATGGCTGCTTGAAATTTTCAAACCTCGGCCAATTGTTCAAAATACGTATGTAGGAGTGTGTTACATGAACTACGTGTATTATATAAATATGTATTATGTTTCGGGATCACACATTTACTGGCACAACTAACGCAAAATGTTACTCAATGATAAAGTCATTGTGCTCGTAATTGTACAATTAATTCAATATAGAACAAAATTAAATTAACTTTGTATTAAATGAAGCGTGGAAAACGTGAATTCTATTTGTTTCATGTTTGATGAAAAACCGAATAAACGAAAGCGAAATAGAAACTGGCGAAGGGATAAAAGGAAGGCAGTGAGTGAAAAGGACGAATTAGAATAATCAAGTGTCCGATGAAACCTTCTTTCAACAAACTGTGTATTACATAAAAGAGGAATTGAATTTAAAAGCAAAAAATGTAGATGAAGGCTAAATAGAGTGTTGCTGAGTAAGCATGAATAATTGAATACAGTTGCGTGACAACGGAATTTAAATGGAAGAAAGAATGGAAGAACGAATTCATGCAGCTGAATTCGTTCCTTAATTAGGATTACTTGAATAAAATTTTAAGATTTGTATTGGGGTAGATGGACAAAATGAAATATTTCTTTGAAAACCCCCGATTAATTTTCGTATCCCGATATTCTCATCGAGAAGTGGAAGAACCGTTAAGGAGAAAAGAGAAATTATGTATTTCAAAGTCTGTTATTTCGGGGTCTCATTCTTTCTCAGTCTCGAGATCACAGATAAAGCCAAGGCTAATGATTTAATGTTCGTTCGTTCGTGCCTAGAGCCTTAGGTTATGACCGACAAATTTAAAAGTTGTCTAACAAATATTTCAAATATCTTGGTCAGAATCTATTGATCGTAAATCTTAGTGCCGTCATCAATATCACTTCCCATCAATTCCAATATTCCTTCAAAGAAGAAAGGTTGAAACACATGTTTTAGAAAATATTTGTTATTTATCATATCGTTATTTATTTATCG
This sequence comes from Physocephala rufipes, assembly GCA_963966595.1. Classification (NCBI taxonomy): domain Eukaryota; kingdom Metazoa; phylum Arthropoda; class Insecta; order Diptera; family Conopidae; genus Physocephala; species Physocephala rufipes. The sequence goes on from OZ016501.1 coordinate 44,372,322, forward strand.
ACTTTTAAATTAATCATCATTTTCAAAAACGTTCAAATTTTTTAGCGATATTGATTTTTTCTCTTGGTATGATAAGGAATCTCTTGAATTTATTATAACAAAATGTATAATTTTAACTGCAAAATTAATCTAAAAATAAATAATGGCGTTAATAACAAAAACTACTAAAACTGCACTGTTAACGACTACAGAATTTAAACACACTGCAGTATATTCCATGCCAGTGACTCTTAGTCAAAACAACATGACCAACAACAAGTCAAAGTGAATTGAGTACCTCTGCCCTTTGTCATTTAAACCATACATCTGAAAGGTGAATGGTATATATACTTTGTGCTTCGGTTTTTAAAGCCAATATATCTAGAGAAATCGTAATTACAGAAGAATAATTAAAATAAAAAGGCCGAGAATGCTCCAGTTCAACGCCTACTTTATATAACTAATATGTATTTATTCATATTTATAGTTGGATTTCCAAGGTTTCAGAGTTCAGAATTTTAGAAACGCCTACGTTCGGAGTAATCATGCGTCAACGCAAATTAAGACCATGATTAGACCAAAATGCCAAAATCAAAAACGAAGAATGTAGTGCCATACATTTTTCTATATATCCAATTTCTCAATTTGTTGCCCAAAACTAATAATTATTATAATCGAACCATAGAAGGCTGTCACGAGTGTAGGGTACATAACTCACGTCCAGACAGATGTTAGAAATTCAGTTTTTTTTAATGAATACCTTGAAAGCAGACAACGCGTTTTAGAAGTTTTAGCCACTGCTGCGGCAAACGTGTTTGCTGTGATTTGTTTTCGACTGACAACGTGCCGTGCTTACACATATTCATAACTTTTAGGTAAATATTTACTTGCATGTATTTCAGTATGCATGTGTTTTATGTGTATCTATACGTGCGTGAAAATACATACACAAATGAAATTATGTTTTAATTATTTTTAAAATTTTTCGTATACGGTTGGTTCTACATGCGATTTATACGCGTCGTATTATTTATATTCATGTCGAATCTCAATAATATACCGAGGATATAATTACGTTATACAAAAGATATAATAACTTTATGATTTCACATTCTATTACGACTTTGTAAACCTTGCCAATTGAAATTTGGCAAAGAAATGTTGAAGATTTACAGTCATATATTTTGATTGGTATGTTTTCCATTACAAATCCATAAATCTGAATTAATAATAAAAAGTTATTCTTTACAAGATTTCTATTCATGTAGATTTTTATTCATTGATTACTAACAAAATATTCGCAAAACCCTTAAATTCTTTATTCCTTTCATTTTCGTTTAAAATTATTTTTTGAATATTTTTGTATCTATTTTCTTACTCTTGTCACAAGCGGTTAAGTAAGAAGGAGTGAAGGGAGGTTAACGTAGACGGTTTTCAAATACACTCTTCATGTAGAGTTAATCAATTTGTCGCTATTTTTTTGCGCACGAACTAAGGAGAATGAAAAAGTTTTCCTGGCCTGAAAACCAGCATTGCAACGGATCACGAAATGTCGCGGTTTCTAAGAATACCCGAGATCCGACGGACAACAAATATTTGGAATTGTTTTATTTCGAAAGACACGGAAAACTGGTAGAGAAAAACAATGTAAAGTACAAAAAGTAGTGCGAAGTGCGAAAAATGAATTATTTTACGCGTGTTTATTTTTTATTGAATACTTTATGGAAATGATTTTGGATGCTTTTCCCATCTGTTATATATAGTTTTAGCTGCTTTTATCCCAATCTATAAACTTGATGTTTTTATACACAGATTCCATCCACCACCACCACCTTGGTTTAAGGTTGACCACCTGCCTTTTTTGCTTAATGCCACGGCATGGCATCCCACGCGGGGTTATTTCTCATTCATTGGATAACGAACGACCATAGGGCTGACCAACTTTGCTTTGGTTGCAGAATTTATGTGTCTACCAGAGCAATTCCGCAGATACAAGCGAGGCCTATCCAAAACCTCTTCGATATTTGGGTACCCGGTGGAGGGCAACTCTACGCTGAGTATACGAACATCACTCGTACCCGCATATCTATGGGTTTTAAACACAGCCACCACCAAGCCTTAACTACATTGGGTTTTTTGGAATATAACTCACAATTAATTACTGCCATGATTGTGCCCCGTGGTACCAGTATATAATCACCGGGTGGAGCTTCGGAACCGGCAGTACTAGATTTTGGTATAGCCCTAATCGCTACATCCTCGGCCACCACCATTTTAGGGCCTCACACCTCCGACCTGACCCGGGGTTTTATATGTTTTCTAACAATAAAAATGCCAAGTACCGGTCGCGAGACAAATATGAAATCAACGACTGGTCCGTACTTCGTCGCTTTCTCAAATATTCAGTGATAACAAAGTGAAGATACATTTAATTTTGCACTAGTTCTAGATGAAATGGAAGAATGAGGAAAAACACAAAGAGAAGAAAAAACAGAATAGCGAGAGTGATCTGACTTGAAAAGAAAGTTCAGTAACGGTTCTCACAATCGCCTTAGCAACGATTTGGGAGTGCCTGTAAGTGAGACTGGAACATGATGCATACGATCTACTATAGGGTGTCCAAACTCACTTCAAACTCATAGACTAAATCCCGCTTCCCAGTGCAATCAATCCGATCAGCGGCAACGAAAGCCCATTGTTACTGAAACAAGTTGACTAATAAAACGTGGAATGACAATAACTGGATTCATTTATTTGTTAGGTAAAGTTCTGAGACAGACATAATACATACAATATTAAGCATAAATAACAAATAGCTGAAATTAATTCCACTAACATTATAAATTAATGAACACTCCGCGCTTACTCCCGTTAGTTATGTCATGGTAGAGGATATCGCAAAGGGTGTATCTATGTTTTGATGCATACTTATCCTGAGCCAGATATGATTTTAATCCTCAGAATCTCCCATGAACTTGATAACCAAATTAACTGGAATGAATCCGCTTGTGGGGTTATCCTCTTGGATAACCCCTCACTTGTATAAAAAAATACTAATAAAATGTATGTAAATGTGATGCCTCATCGACAATTGTTTGCAGCTGTGAATTATTATTGTTAAAAAAGATTTAAGCTGCCCATCGGTAAACGCATATCTGTAATATTCTTTGTGTACTACATTTTGGAGAATGTCTTCTCACACGAGTAAGTAGTACCAAAATCAGAAAATAGATTAATACCAAACACACAGCTTGCTTTATTCCATTTCAACATCGATCCTATAATTGAAAAACCCTTTAGAACTACAATAAAGATGGTATTTGATTTTTGTTCCCAAATATTTCGCAGCACTTTAAATTACTTTCGTTCAAAGTTCCGGAAATAATGGATATTGGAAGATCATAACTTAATATACAGGAAGAACCTGTAAAAAAGATATTGGAAGAACATAACTTAATATATATAAAATTCTAAGAAACGAGTATCAGAACTGATATTAAAGCACTTATAACTTCGACTGCAAAATCGGTGGGAAGCAAGTCTCAGCAGTTCGGCGGAATATTTCACTTGTTTCAAAATATGTGAAATACATTTTAGTTAATTGTGAGTGAAACAATATTATATTGTTCATACATTTTGTGTGGAATCGACATAGAATGCTAACGAAGCGTGCATATTCCATTCAAAAGAAATTTGATAGATACTCGAAGCTCAAAAGCATGCCATGGTGCGTTGCACATCTGAGCCAGCGTACGGCACTATGACATGCCAATTAATATTCTTCTAATTTCAATACTTCCAATAAACTTGAACAATTATCAGTGATCAGTGATCCAGAGCTTTTGAGTAAACTAGGTTATAGGCAGTGACATTGTCAAACCCTTTAATATGATTCCTCCGTATCGTGCCGTATTCGTGCCTAAAATACTATCACTATCACTGAATTCCTCATACACTTCACAGCTTTTAGTTACTCCTCAAATAAACATCAACACCTAAATCGTATCCAGCACATACGTTAACTCATTCAAGGCCAGAGATAATCACTGAATATGTCCATTTTTGTTACATAATTGAGGTGATATATTTTCTGTCAGTTTGATTACCATCCGAGATAAGAAGTTTGCTTAAAAACTGACAGTGTCAGTTAAATTTAATCTTTAGTAGCACATTTCTTCACCAACTGCAGTTATGCATTCTTTGATAATTTACTTATAGCTGAAATATGGTTTATCGCATCTTAAGAGCCACACGGAAGCGGGCACCAATTACAGCCATTGGTTCGGCATTTGCTTTCAAGCAGTGATAACAAAACTTACTGAAATCCCAATCCTTTATCCGCTCTAAAATTTCAAATTTTCCTATCTGTAAACTTTCTGTATAAATTGACTATTCTTGAAAACATGTAGTTTCATAATGGCGTTCGACGCCACAGCATTTGAGAACGGCTACGGCTTCACTGCAAACCGAACTTCATGACTGGGCGCAGACACGAAATATTGAAGGTACCGTTGGTCATTGAATGTTCTGCACTCATTGTCTATATTTCACATCTTTTCCATGCTAGTAAGTCACACAAAAGAATTACAAGTTATATCAAAATACACGTATTGGTGTTTACCGGATCCACTTATAAACGGCGTTACGCACCACCTTATTTTACAATAGGTATCGTTTCCCTTTTTTCGCCTTCCTTAGATAAACTCAGCCGTGGCCGCGCTGCGTGATTTTCGTGGTGCAATTACCATGATCAGAATCTTTTCGAAACTATCGGGTTATTCCCGAAAGTTGGAATGTAACTACGCTTTCAAAACGCTAACGGCCTGTTAGCGATAAACAGTGTGACCGTAAGGCCGGGGAGTTCGGTGACCATTGTACTAGATGGAAAGGGACCTCGAGTTGGACGAATATTTGCCGACTTGATATGCTTTTGTTTCATTTGAACCAAATTGAATTGAATATTTGCTGCTGCCTAAGGCAGCAGAAGTATAAAAGTAACGTCAGAAGGAGGTGGCATAAGCAGCATAAGCAGCAGCAAGGGCAAACAGCTCCGTTGATCATTCTGGCAGAGCCCGAACTTTATTTCAGCGAAAACTTCGCTGAGTATAAAAGGGTGCTGTAGATGGAAGCAAAAGAAGACGAAGTAGTAGGGCATGCATTTTTTAAAAAAATGGTGAGGTCAGTAAACTTCTGAGACAGGCTACTGACAGCAGGAAAGAGAAAACAAGGTAAAAAACTGAGCAGAAAAGAAAATGAAATGAAATATAAAATCAAATATAAAGGAAATATTCAATGCATTTTCATTGATGTTCACATCGAGCCGAAACCCAAAAAGCAAAATTTATATGAAGCGCAGTTTTCTAGAATAAACGCAGCGAAAGGGAATAAATGTAAAGTAATAATAATAATAATAATAATAACAACAACAAAGCCAATAATTATCAAAGGATTGTTCATTGGAAATGTATAGACAATGTTTTACCACCTGTCTAAAATAAGATTGATACTTGAAACGGCGGCTATTGATTCTCTGCTCTACAAGTCTTCAACAGACCGTTCCGGTTCCGATACTGTGCCTGAAGGACATTCTTTATTATTTTGATATTTACTGTTCTGCCATAGTTTAAACTATTGTAATTACTTTTTCTCCTCTATCTGAAATCTTTTAATAAAGAAATTTAGTTATTTTGCTTTACAGATATTTCAGAATTCTGAAGAATATTTGAATTTATAAGCGAACACTTTAGAAAAGTCTTCGTAAGCCATGATGAACGCGGTGGTGTAGTTGGTGCAGTTCGGTGCTTTGGGGTTGTCAAAAAAATCCTTAACGAAACGAATAGGATATGAATGCAATTGATTTGTTAAAGGAGTTTTTAAAAGCCTTTTATATTGACTTCCTAGGGATGACGAAACGGAGCCACATTTTAAGCTAGAATTATCATTAGATGACGGAAATTTTCACAAGCAAACAGATTTAAATTTAAATTGTTCACAACCTTTCAAAACCCTTACGAAATTAGTTCAGGAATTCAATAGAAAATATAATATTTTATTTTCTAAGTCTTCTCTAATTTTCTTCCCCGAATCAGCCTACTAAAATCTCCACAACAATTTGAAATATTTCTATTATTTATAATAAATCACTATTAGCAAATATAGTGCACAAATTGTAATGCAAAATGGGCATGGTTTATAACAAGTATATATAGTATTTTATGGTATATGCAGTCTGACTGGCTAATTCGTTTATTGAGACTAACTTATGATATTTTCATTAAATACGGACATTGCATATTTGCATTTTAAAAATTACCTTAGAGTATCTCTAACAACGCGGCCACAGACGTCAGTGATTTTGAGAAAACAAAACGAAATGCTACGAAAAGGTTGTACTTACACGCATTTAATTTCGTTTCATTTTCGTTTCCATTTTCTAGAAAGTTCACATAATAATGCTGTATATATATTCTATTCATGACTTCAATTTAATTTCAAACTAATTTACCCTAAAATAGGCCCTACATAAAAAAGTATAAAGTTATAAGAAGGGTACGGATATATAAAAGAAATTTAACGTGATCTCGTAATCATGGTCCTTTTGCAATGCTTGATGAATTGAAAACGAAAGCAGCAGAAAATTGTGTCAATTATAATGTAATTTATGAGGCTGTAGTTACATAAAAATCCGCGACTACTTATAAATAAAGGGATTTTCAGTTGTTGTAATGGGATAAAACAAGCTGTGTGTAAGGTATTAATGACATTTTTTTAATTTCAAAGACCATGTATGACATTATGTATGGAATGCAAAATCGTCCGAATGTCTGCTGTGGAAAACATCCGGCTGAATCTTGGTGATGATTTCGGCTGTATTAACTTCAACCAGTTCCAAAAGAAGTTCCATCATCGTTTTGGGCACGCCATTGACGGTGACGGCGTCAAAAGATTTATCTGGCAAAGTTGAAGTCCGAAACCCAGTCAGTGCGAAATGGGGTTATCTATGGTCATCAAATACAGCTGGTAAGTCAATTGGTAAAAAAATTCGACTCTGCGAAGACGACTTCGAGGCGAGAAATTAACTGCCTCGGATTCTCCGGGACACTTGGATTTTAATGGACTGTGGCGATATCCTCGACCGACATGACGTTCCTTTGACGCACGTGTGTTGTGTCGGGTGATCGATCCGGTCACATCGAATTTAGCCACCGAACGTTGGAGAGCTGACTTTAAGGAGCCAATGTCTTTGGACGCAACGATGTCTCCAAACATCTTAGAGCGCAATGAAAACTCTAACGAACACTCCATTTGATAATAAAGTTTCAATCTTGTAAATTACCAGTGATTTGGCGTCACTGATTGAATAACAAACAAAAGAGTAGCAGCAGCCACCACAAAAAGGTGGCCGCTGCAAGCCGAAAATATCGACCTGTTCCAATTGAAAAACGCTTTAAATCGTTATCGGTCGGTAGTTCTTTATCTACTAAATTTGTCGAAAGTTGCGGCGATATCCTCGACCGACATGACGTTCCTTTGACGCACGTGTGTTGTGTCGGGTGATCGATCCGGTCACATCGAATTTAGCCACCGAACGTTGGAGAGCTGACTTTAAGGAGCCAATGTCTTTGGACGCAACGATGTCTCCAAACATCTTAGAGCGCAATGAAAACTCTAACGAACACTCCATTTGATAATAAAGTTTCAATCTTGTAAATTACCAGTGATTTGGCGTCACTGATTGAATAACAAACAAAAGAGTAGCAGCAGCCACCACAAAAAGGTGGCCGCTGCAAGCCGAAAATATCGACCTGTTCCAATTGAAAAACGCTTTAAATCGTTATCGGTCGGTAGTTCTTTATCTACTAAATTTGTCGAAAGTTATCAAAGCACAAAACATTTCCAAAATTTCTATTCCTGAATTTCCATCAGATTTCTTGAAATTTTATTTTCGGTGTAACACACCATAATATATGAGACCCCGTAGGGCCTCGGAGATACTTCGAAGGAAAATAAAGCTTATATATAAAGTTTAACAAGCATATTTCGAAAATAGTGAATGAGAACTTTTACCAAGAAAACGAATTATTCATGCACATTTCATGTTAAGACATCCGTGCGACTTATAAATCCAGCTAATATTATTATAAAATATCGCGTATGTATCACCAAACTTTTCATTCGTAAAAATGCATAATATTCGCAACCTCACCAAAATCCGTTAGGACGGATAGTATGGCAACTTTTTGCAGAAAATAATATTTTGGACTACAAATTATTATGAAAATTGCCATTCCTTGATATTTATATGACAAATATATACCTCTGAATGTCAGATATATATAAAAAATTTTCTCAATTATTTCATTTGTTTCACTCCATTCTGGAAATTACGTTATTTATTTCCTGAAATATTATGCAAAATCACATTGATCGCAATGACAAATGTCCTCATTTCGCTAAGTGATGAAATTGTGTGTTGTGATGTAAACGAATATTACGAATAATATGAAAGTGTCGAGTTAAATATTTTGAATGCATGCTGCTCGGGCATGCGTTTCCACAAAATTTTTTCTTATATAACCCCATCGTTTCACATTGTTTTCATTGTTTTTGATATTTCCTTTCTCGCTTGCATGCATTTTATCGCTTGCATGTATAAGTTTCCTACAAAAAGTATGTTAACCAGTACTAAACCAAATACGTTAAATTAAGGATGTCGTCATGTTTTACTTCTCTTTGCTGAGTTTCGCTTAGAAGAGCAGTGAAGAATGATGAGATCCATTAAAAGGAATTACAGATTTACAACTACGTAGACAGAATGGCAAACAGATGAGAAAGCAGTCAGACAAATAGAGGGGCAGACAAGCAGTGTGGTCCAAAGCAACTCAGTACAACCTTTTGACAACAGAAAAAATTGCAACACCTGCGAGGACATAAACCAAAATTTTGAGAAAGAAAATAAAGCGAAGAAAACATATTAAAACTCCTCTGCATGTATACATACACAGAATATTCACAGTTTTACGCAGCTTCTTATTTTATTCTCTTCAAGGAAATACCGTAAAATACAATTCGGCGCTGAATCGACTTGAATTACTTGCATGTAAGAATAGAAAATGCGTTAGTAAAAACAAAAATATGGAAATGGAGGATAATATAAACAATACCTATACGCAGCCAGCAACGAGCGAAATGTTTAATTTACCATGGAAGAGATATCTCTAACTAAAGACAACTTTTCCCACTTCTCGGTTTTTCTTGTCGCGTCTGGAAGGAAACTCGCAGAAGCAAAGGGAAAAGTGGATGGCAGATAGAAATTAATATAATTTTGCCAATACCAAATTCTATGTGGGCTCGTTGGTATCACGACGTAATAGAAATAAGTTAAAAGGAAATAAGAATTGCTAGGAAATCCAGCATAAGTCGTAAGTGAGTCACCCTCAAGTTTAAACTAACCAGCCAGGTCGAGATAATTAATAGTTCAATAATTTATAAGATATTATTGAACTATTGATTGATCTATATGAGATAATTAATAGTTCAATTCAATACGTCCGCGATTGAAATATTCACTAATAATTGTGTCATATGAATTAAAACATAAAAACAACAATATTATAAAAAAGTAAAAGTATAAAGACAAAGAGAAGACTGTGTCGGTAGGATGAATGATTCTAAGCAGGAATATAAGCCTCGATTTGGCTCTACATTATGGTAATAAAATACGTCATAACTTTTCCGCCTTTTAGGGCTGAAACAAGCGAGAGGTGTATTCGGCTTAATCGCAAATTAATATCCGTGAAAATCTACTCTACAAACACCATTTTCGTTTCCATGCACAAATAACATTTCATCTGAATTATATCAATTGCACAAGTTACAGCTGCACAAATAACATTTCAAAGCTGCACAAATAACATTTCATCTGAATTATATAAATTGAACTTATATGGATTGAACTTAACCATCCAAGTTCGTGGTCTAAGGCAGCTTAAAGTTGTATGCAATATAAAAACAGTATGATATTTAAAATAACGCTTACTAAAAGGCTGCCCAAAATGTAAAAATTTTATGAGAAATTTATATTCAAAACACTTTATTCGTAAAATTCCCTTTGAAATTTCAAAAGTGTTTAGAGTAATTTATAAAAAATTATCTATAATTTCACTAACTGAAATTAAATTGAAAGGGGCTAAAAGTTAATTGAAACTGTTGGCGTTCTAGGGGAAGATCTCTTGATTATCCTTTCTTAATAATCCTTTGGTAATGTAACGAATTGACTTAGATTAGCATTTAGATTCTGCTTAACTTTTGCATAAAGACTTAGTTTGTGCTCTCAATTTTCTTTTTTTTTTCTTTGCAAAAATGGGCATAACTTATTTCCTCTAGTTATCCGGGACTGGCATTTGCTTAATATGTGTACACCCATTACGTATGCTTTCTACAGGGTATTGCGTCTACAATCACATTTTGCTGTCAAGCTCTTTTTTCGAGGTAACATTGTTATTGCTGCCCTCGATCTTTCGAGTATTTGTGTTTTCCATTAAAATAAAATGCTGGCTTGTCAGTATTTCCTTTTATCAGTTCTGATGGCATATCGAGACATAATTTCAATTTTCTTCTGTTTTCATTCTGAGAAATGGAATTTTTTATTGTTACTGTGCCGATATTATGATTACCTTAGAGACCAACCTTACCTTAGGGAGATAATATTTTCGTATCATCGAAATATTATTGACTATTGCTTGGAATACGAGTCATCCATATAGAAATGTCCTGTAATTAGAAAGCTATTTCTTTATTGAAAAAATTTCTCCTCAATTCATAATTTTCTTTCTCTCTCCCTCTCTCTCCAATTGCAGTTTTTGCCTAACAGAAGCCGAACAGTTTCAGTGAAGTCATAGAAATTGATACCATGACATGAATTTCCTCCCAAGCCCTAGTTTGGTGAAATCGGGTCTAAGAATAATGCAGAACTATATCGACCTTTAGTTTCTAATATAATAATAAATGTTCTTGCTTGGAAAATATGCGGCCTTAAGACTAAAGAGGACTTAGAGTAAGTCATAAATTTTAAATTAATCCAAAACCATTCAACAAAGTTTTAGGATTTACAAACAAATGTGATTTCATGGAAGAGGCTAACCGTATTATAAGTAGATATAATTAATATAAAGCAACTTAATTTTGTTCTTTGCTAAAGGTCAAAATAGCAGTATAAGTGCAGTAATAAATATAGCTAAATGGAAAGGTGAACCTATGTCTCCCCTACACTGTGATCTAACTCGCTCTCAGCCATTATTGCACAGCCACCCACACATCTCCTTTAACGCTTTTCAATTGGAACCTTCATAAAAGCGGAGCTCTTCCTGGAAAAGAGCAAAGGTTCATACTATTAAGGAATAAAATTCAGTTTGTATACGTGCGCCTCCTTCTGCTCGATACTCCATACAAAATAATTTTTGTGTCAATCTTCCCATGAACGTCAGGGATGAATTTTATGTAAGTGTGTCCCATGTGGATTAAATCTCATGACTTTTGTCATTGAAACCCTATGAAAGTCAATAACCCGTATGTCAGACACCGGACCGACAAACAAACGTAAGGGGTGATTGTTCACATTCTGCATTATAGCCTCAGGTCTGCCTGTAACGCAAAAGAGTTTGAGATCTGTATAAGCTGATACTGATAGTCAGTCGGTCAATAGAATAATTCGGGCTGGGTCTCTTTTTGGGTCATTTTTATTATTTTGAACAGAAAATTAAATCGTCCGTGTGTTGGACTCAAAGCCATTGTTGGAATTTATCTTTTGTTGAATGGGTTTATTTAAGGAATAACAGATTGTTCAAGGTCATCAGCGGTAGACCACCAGGCGAACAATTACCATTTATGTCATTAGGCTCGGTTGGTCGGTTGGGGATCAGTTTTCGTCTGTCTATTCGACAAACATGAAAAAATAACCATGGAAATATTCCGACATTGAGTGTCTTGTTTTTTCCTTCCTGAGTGTTCGCAATACTCACTCAAACCACTTCTTTTTTCTCATTTTGTTCAGTTGCAAAAGAAAAAGCAAATCTCAAGCATTTATCGTGGCGTAATTAAGAACTCTCAGTGTTTTATACTGTAATGCAGTGGAAATTATGGAAATTATTTTCTATTATATGTTGATGATACTCGAAAGATTTTCGGAAACTTTGGCCTCGATTTACGGCAATTCATTTAGTGCGGCCACGATTGAGAGTGTAATTGGCTTTATTCTAATCTTGCCTATTTTCATTGGTCTCCATCTTCACCGAAATAATTTCCCCTATTTGTTCAGTACGGAAAATATTTACCAAAAAAAGCAAATTTCAAGAAAAATAAGAAAAAACATTCTAATTTTGAACTTTATTTTTTGCTGTACCCAAGAATAAATTTAGTTTAAATTTTGAAGTTACACAAAAGAAATTAAACGTTTTTCTTTAATATAAAATTCACAAAACTTGAGGAAGGATTTAATAAAAACTTGATAAACTTATTTGGGATCGGAAATATCGGATTTTCCGTTTGACAAAAGGAAAGGAAGGGTATATGTTCGTCCTCCTCTCTTCTTAACTACCACTGTCGCCATCCTTTTCAAACAATGACTGAGATAAACTCCAGCAGACTTTTTATGAATGGACATTCTTAAATACTTATTAAATGAATTCTTGGTCGAACCTGATGTGTAGGGGTTAAAACTTGTGTCGCTTGGTTCCATTTGATCCATAGGGTTGGCTAAAAATGAATAACGTAAACCAGACCTACATGAATGACAATATATAATAAAATAAATAATACGAATAATAATAAAATAAATAATTAGAATATTAATACAAATTAAATTAAAAAGTTCACTACAAAAATATATTTAAATGTTTCCTTGCACATTCTGGAGGATTAAGGTCTTAAATATTAAAATCCTGTCTGAGCAGTGTCAGCTGCTAAATTTTGAAGGATGTTTCAATAAGAAAGAATATGTTTCTATGGCTTCTACAAAAACCGACATAAAAGGTAGTCGGAAGATTTACTATTTCTGTCGAAGCACAAATTACTGAATATGCTGAATTTTTCTTCATATTATTTTTAGAAAGATAACACGCCGTATGTACACCTCAGCTCTTGATCGAAACTATCAACGATCACAAAAACTGCAGCGGGGACGAAGCAACAAATTTAATGCAGGATGTTGGAAAGCTAAGCGTGTTTTTTATATTTGAAAAGGTAAAATCTAGTGGAATTTATATATTTTTACTTATATGTATGAAGTTCTCACGCACTGCCTTTCACACTGAGTGCTATTTGACGTTGAAAGGAAATGAAATTATAGGGAGTAGATGCACAGACATAGAGAAATAGAAAGAAAGAAAAATGGGGTGGGTGGACACCTTAATATGCTGTTGTTCACTTTAATTAGTTAATTTGCTGTCGAATATTCCTTTCCGAAAAATATAAACTTCAAACTCCTTAAGAGATAGCCACGAAATTTAATTTTTGTCATTCTTTTTAAAAATCAGTAACTATTTTCAAAACTCAGACGGTAATTAAGCCATTTAACTATCCAGGAGTATTTGATACGAGGGTACGAAAAGCATCTGAGGGCTTAGTGTGGGACTTTCAGCCGGATGCCGAAATCAACGATTGGAAAAGGTTTAAGAGCCACGTCCATTCCTGGGGAAACTCATGTCCTTGCACATGACTTTCGTAGGTACGTAAACATGGTACATAAAATTATATCACATAGGCACACATTTCCAGGTAGGATGGTCCACCGTGGAATTAAGACCACGAGGCAGGAGGTCCACGTAAAATCAAGGAGGGCCCTTATTTGAAGACGCTCTCATTGCGTTTATAGAACACCAAGAACAAAGAATAAGAAGGCGTCACTTAATCACATTATTATTCAATGCCGACAAGTTAAATTAGCTTTATTGGGGTCGGAACACATATCCATCCGAGTATAACGGATACTGAGATGTTATCGTTAGTGCCTTCTGCGCGGTCTACAAATTTGTCTGCTGATGCCCATAACCTGTTTTCCGTTTCTACCCTCGCTCAAATCTTCATACGTTCAATGAAATTATAATTTCTTTGAAAACATGGTGTGCATGGTGTGTGTATGCAAATGGAACAACAGATCAAGAACAGGATGTGTGTGCAAAAAGCTGTTTTTTCCTTCAAAATCACATCCGGCGAAGCAAAAAAGTTAATTGAAGAAGGAAACGAAAAGAGAGCACAATATGAGGGAGGTGTAATGGTTTTTCTTGAACTTTCCTTTACATATGAAAATTTTTCGGTTATACGATTATGGGTATCTTCTGGGTAGCACGTAGTTTCTAGAAGATGTCTATATCTCTAGAGGAACTTGAGTATTAAAGAAACACAAATTATGTTCATTGAAAAAGCCATGACAGTTAAAAACTGTATTTATTTATCAATTTTACATAAGATTTCTAAGACAATAATCTGAAAATTTTACGCTTGTATCTGATTATGGGTCATTCAAATACAGTTATAACTCATTAAATATATTCACACATACACACACATAACTATAGAGTTATGCATATGCATAATATCGGTAACAATTCTGCAAAGATTTTAGTCGGTTTTATTTTCTTATAGCTTTTTCCTAAGCTTTTTCTTAAGGATAACAATCGATAGGTTTTTATTAAGATATGAAATATGTATACTATGTATTATATCACGTACACATAGATCTCTTCAATGAAGACAAGATTTAGAATTTAGATTGAATTCTACTCAAAACAATTTCTACAGATAAAGAAGAAACAAAGAACGATAAACAGATAAAAGGGAATCAGTATCAACCGTATAAAAGATCCACCTGGCGCGCGAATAATTGGCACTAATCATTTTTAAAATGATGTTTTTACTATCCGTCATGACAAAACCCGTAATAGAACATAATGCCCACCATCCCACCAAGACAGGAGTTTAAAGTAAAGATTCGAATCAATAAAGTGAAGTAAATATAATTATTTTCTATTTTATAGTGTTTATTTTTATTATTTGTCAAACTATTAATCATTTTTGAAAAACAATCAATGACAACTATTTGAATTTCTTCCGATTTTCATTCAAATTTAATTATGGATATTGTTTGCTGAAGACAATTATGCTCCGTACGTCAACCAAGCTTGAAAAGACCGCAGATCTGCAACAATTACTAATAACTCGTTGCATATCTGCGGTCTTTCCGCAGTGAATCTCTTCGCACACTGAACGAACAAACTAACCCCCTTTAAATCGTTATGTAGACCACAATGCTTCCAGGCTGTTGATGAAAGCCGTACAAAACAAGAAGTGGTAACAATGAAAGTAGAAGATATTTCAAGTAGTCGAAAGTAGTACATTAAGTATTAATGTAGTCGAAAAAAAGTAAGCATGATATGATACTGTATGAACAAAAGCAATTGCATAAGCAGAAAGCTCATGAATGAGGACCAAATTAATACAACAAAAAATAAATAGGAATTAGGGTAAGTTTGGTACTATAGCATAGTATTCCATTGCCCTGAAGGGTGTGTACGTTCGCATATTCCTTTGTATGCTTACAATGGAATGCAACCCTGACCGTTTTCTGCTTACTTTTCCCTCTGATTTTGAAGATATTGAAGTTTGCCCATGAAAATTTATCATCCTGACCTAAGTTAAGGTTTTATTCCATGTCCGTTTTTATGGATTTATGTCTGCAAATCTGAGAAATATTTATCAGTGTCACGTGGAGCAGTTAAGACCGAATATTGAGTTGAAATACTTAAAAGGCAAATATTAAAAGGACTCTAAAAATGTCAACCAAACAACGTTGTTTTGAGTTTGAGACTGAAAGTAATGAAGGGGATGCATAAGAATAATAAAAGATCATTTGGGGAATTAATGATGATTGCTATCCGCCAATTTTCCATTCATTTTTAATTTAATTAATCGTTTCTAAAGATTAGATTATTGTTTGTCTGTCGCTCATTATTGCTTTTAATTAGTAAATTGTCCATAAAAATAAATATCTGAGTGTTGAAATAGCGAGCAGTCCTCGGAAAATTGACTTTTATAATTAATTTAAATGAAATTAAAATGTCTGCGACGTAAGGAAAGAAATCTTTTAATGAACTACACTTCCTGACTATGCAATCCTTGATTGTTAAATGGTTGGTTACTCACCTACAGTCATGTAATTTTCCGCGTTATCGAATACAATTGCATTGGTTGTTTTTTGTGGGAAATTCGTAGTCTTTTATAAAGCTTACTGTTACCTGATTTTTACATTATGTTACACACTTTTATAACCATATCTTACTTTTATACTCATGACTCGAAAAAACCTTGGTACGGATTTGTTCAAGCTAACACCGTGGGTAAATATCATGCATGATTCATTCGTATGTTCTTTGCGCACGCAATCTGTTTTCGTTATCTGCAAAATAACGACTATAATAACAAAAGCGACAAAGCGACATTGCAAAAAGTAATTCCTTTTTTTGTCCTTTCGACAAAATCTGGTGTGAAAGATCTTATGCCGGTGGAAAATAGCCGGTTAGCAGAATAGGAAAGAAAGGAAAATAAGAAAATTGGTTTGTGTAGGAGAAGTCGACATAGAAAATAAAGCTCTCACAAAAACACAATGTCACGAAGAAATTTATGCGTTGTTTGGTTGACTAGTTGGTCAGTTAGTCTACTTATTGCTTTTTGTGGGATCATGTAAGTATTTCGTTCATGTTAGTACAGATGGACACCACAATCTTAACAATAATTTTCCGTATTTTTTTTTTGCTTTGAAACTGTCAACATAACAATTTGTTAGAGACCGTTTTTAAAACCTGCAAAATAATCGAACCCAACAATCTATGTATGTTTCTTTAAAATTTTTTGTGAAATTAAAAATGTCTAAGCAAGTCAAAGAATCGACCGACATGCAGTTCTGCTTTATTGAAGTATTTAGAAAAGAGAGATTTGGCGGAAAAACGTGGTGACCAAGAGATATCCCTGGTGGCAATACTTTTTCCTGTAGAATCACTTTTTCCTATTTTTTTATTTCTGAATATACTTCATGTCACAGTAGTTAAAGACGGATCTTTAGAAAGGATTCAAGAAATTATATAGCAAAAAATAGAAAAAAGTTTTTGTGTGGCACGTAATACGATGATGGATAATATCTAAAGCACTTTCTAGACCAGCAAAAAATAAAACAGGTAAGATTGTTAGCTGTATTGATGTACCCTACATCCACAATGTTATGGACTCTACATCCACAAACCCTAGAGATTAGCAAATAGTTTACCTGTGCTTGCTTAATAACCCATACAATATTTAACCTTATCACATTCTGGTTAGGGAATTAACCTAGAATTTTACAATTCGCCCACAAATATGGGAATGTTGTGGAATGGGAAAAAATTTGTGGTAAATACTCCCCTGACTCTGCAGATAATTCTGGGCCAATATGTGTACTTTTAAGTACTTATCGCGCCTCTTTTATTGCGTTACAAACGTGGCAGGATATGGTGGGGTTGTTGGAGTGTAAGGCATACATATCACAAGTAGCTACATCCGATAATGGTGATGGTCATTGAAAGATACGAATAGAGTCAACTTTTATTACTTAAGAGATATAATTCCACAGTGAAAATAGTGCTCCCTAGGAAATGATAATTTCATTATGGAATCTTTTTTTTATACAAATAAATCTTATTCTTTTTTGCCATTTTGAAAAGCAACTTAATGATTGATTTAAGTCGAAAAAAAGAACATTTTTTAATTGTAGACAAATAAGTTGAAACATAAACATATTGCTAACTGTTTTCTTTCTAATCATATTTTATTTGCGTTTTACTTAATATTAAAATATATTTACATCCTAAATTAAAATATTTTCAAACTATTAAATTAGTTTTAGAAGAATGCAAATATAATTATTTTGTTTATTCATTAAATGAGTTTTTCAAATGTTTTACGTCTGTCGAATTACTTTAATAAATAATATAGGAATAAAAAATAGTTTCCGGGTATTGACTAATTATTTAATTTTTAATTTTCTTTGGAATATTAATTCATTTCAAACAAAATTAGATTGCTCCTGCCAAAAATTAGTCAATACCCGGAGACTATTTTATATTCCTATATTATTTACTAAAGTAAGTCGATAGACATAAAACATTTTAAAAACGTAAAAAAGAAACGTAAAACATAACTCTTGATAATATTTCAACTGGTCTTTTTTAATTTTTAAATTTGACCGTTATTTATCATTTCGATTCCATTGAATTTCTATTAAAATTATACTTAGAATTACAAACTTGCTCTTTAAAGATTATTCCAAGAAATGAAAAATAAAAAACTCAAACACCAAGAAAAGTAAATCTTGAGAATTTCAACTGTTGAATAAAGTGCGGAAAGAGTTTTTGAAAAACTTGGACGAGGTAAATAGTTTCCTTTACATCCAACCGGCGAGTTTTCTTCTACCCCTCTCTATCTACCTCTCCCTCTCTTTCTCTCTTCCTCTCTCTCTGTCTTTCTCCCTACCTTTTTATGTGGTTTCTTTTATTCGCAGCGAGAAATTATTTCGGTTAAGACAAAGCAAAAAACTTTGGCACGATCTTATGAAATTTATGAGCACCAAAACAATTGCAATTTAAGTGGGAGAACAACAACAACATCAATGGCAACAACAATGGCAGCAACAGTATTAAAAAATAATAGCGCCCATAAAATTCAAATAATGTAACTAAAAAGCACAAGACAAAAAGGCAGAGAGCGAAAAGGATGGTGACAGACAGAAATCGAGGGGGAGGAGGAGAGACAAAGAATATAATGTAGCAAGTAAAAATGGTGAGGGGACACGCAAAAGCATAAAGTAATAGTATCGTTGCAAAAATCGTTTTTATTTATTGTCAGATGGAAGTGTTGAACGACGATAACGACAATGATCGTGCAATTAAAATCAGCTGACTTTTTGAAGTTTCCTCGTAGGCGCCGAAAGAGAGAACAGATGTTGTAGATGTCTCTAGACCGATACAATTTTTTTTAATTGTACAGACAGCACGCCGGACGACTTCAAAAGGTTTCTTTAATTTGAAAATTAATATATCGGTTTTGATAAGAATTTGAATCGAATACGAAGAAAAAATGTAACAGAAAGAAATTGAGTTCAAAACGAAATAAATTTAGTTGTCCTGCGGAAATGCATTTAAAAGCGTATTCGTCGACAATCTTCTTAATACTTTTCTGAAAGGTATTGCTGATACAGAGAGAAATATAACCAGAGGGCTGGTACTGAGTCGTCGACGTTAGCGAGATTTAGTATTTCTTACAACAATCACAGCAGCAACTACAACAAACGAGTCAACAGCAACATCCTTCCTAAATATTGCCCGAAAACATGAATAACTGACAATTCTCTCAAACCTCGCAATGTACTTTTTTAATATTTTGCAAGAAATTATTGGAATATGCGACAAAGTCGCAATAACCGATAAGCAATAAAAAATGTAACTACCGTAGAAACAAGCAAACCGGAAGCAGTAGCAAAAACAAATGGGACAATAATATTAAGTGCAAAGTGATTGTCCTTCTTTTTCATACCTTCCAAACTATTTCAGTTGACAAGATGAAGAAGGGAATGTGCTGCACTTTTCTGTTTTTTCTTCCTTAGCCATCAAAAAATAGCAATCACGATAACGTACTTCTTGCAAAGATCTTACATTTTTTAAGAAATTAGTTGTTGTTGCCAACATCAGTGTTTTCAATTCCGTCTCCGTTGCTCCAACCTTTTCATATTTTCTACATTGGCGACCGTTTGTCGCTGTTGTCGTTGACGTTGACGTTTCTTCTCATATTCTCCTTAATGCTTTTATTGAAAATGGCAATTCAGAAAATTCTTCGTTTGCCATTCCCTTCGTTGAAATCTACGTGTCTTTGAATTTCCCGACTATCTCCTTTTAAAATGCAGAAAAGATATCACTTCACGCAAAAGGACACTGACGTGATGGTAATGGAAAGTAAGTTTACTTCGATGGAGCTGATGGATTTTTATTGTATTCGAGAATTTTGTTGTTTCTACCTATTGATTTAAGTACTGATAGACTGATTATTATTTCTCTAGCTTTCATTTCGTAGGACTTTTATTATTGTCCTTGACCATAAAGCAAGCCTTTTCTTTTTGTTGCAAAAATATTTCTTCCTTTTTTACCTTTTTTTCCTTTTATGAATCCAACAAAAAGTGTGGAAAATGTAGTTTTAGAATGGCAAACCGGTTTCGGTTATGTGTCTCCCTGTTTGCCTTTCTCATTATTTCGCCACGTTGCTACGATAAAATAGGAGGATTTTAAAGTTATAATTTAGAAAATTTTCTATTCTCTAAATAGAGAATTCTAATATTCTATCAATAATAATATTCTAATATAATATTCTATTCTCTAAAATATTGTTATATAAAAATAAGTCTTTCTGAAAAGCTCTGCTAAATGAGAACGTATTTATCTGCTACTATTTTCGTGTCACTAAATTATTATTTTAAATAACGTCTTAGCGTATTTTTTACCATTAAAGAAAAGAAGATTATTATGAAATTTTGTTATAGTCTTAATTATTGAAGGCTTTTTGTAAAAAGAGCCGACTCAGTAGGATTGATTTTGTAAAAGGCTACATTTACGTGCAGCGTCTAGAAGTTATCATTAAGAAAATCATTATGATTATGGGGTGTGAGAATGTGTGAAATAGAAAGAGGATGAAAGTTTAAAACAATGTTCGAAATACTCATTTTTTTGCATGAAATCTTCCAGGTGAAAATATTAAATAATTATGTCGGGAGAGGGTTTTAATTCAACAGCAAGAATATTGGTATCGGTGTCATCTTGTGGAAGAAAAATAATCGTAATCGTAATGTTTAATACGCAAAATAAAATCGCTTATTTTAAAAGAAAAGCGAGAAAGAAGAATAAGGTGGAGAACAAGAAGAAAGTGGAGTAAAATAAGAACAAGGTTTAATAATTTAATGACCGACTATAACTTCCTTTTTTAATGATTCCCTTTCACAATTCGTAATGCGTGTGGTACGCTTTTAGTTTTGCGTAATTTTTGCGTTTATATTTTATAGTTTCCCCCATTTTCCATAAAAATATCATGGTCTATGGTAAATTGGGAAAAATCGTAAACCGCAAATGCAAAATATCTCCAAAACTGCTGCGAAAATTACGCAAAAATGTTTAAAACATCTTCATCCGATTTACGCGCTCCTAACATTGTGATAGTTTGTATGCGTGGGCACAAGAGATTGTTAAGAATGTAGTAAAACGTCGGCAGCCATAATACCGTTTTGCTGCTAACATTTATTCCGCCTGAAGTGGTTGTGTCTGGCGGCAGTTGCACCCATTTAAAGATTTATATAATTGTAGTACTGCAAGCAGCTAACACTAATATCAATGTCAAAGTCAATGAAACAGATTTGAGACAACAATTCACAATATGCCGACATTATTCGCTTGTTCGTTCTTTGCTTCGCCTCTTTTTGACGATGGCCAAATAGCAACAATGAAAATGACAGTGATTGTAATCGGTACTCATGGTGATAAGGATGATGATAATAAATACTACCTTCCACTGAGGAAGACTTTCAATTTTTGCAAGCAATAGGACAAAGAACATATTAAGGAAGTACTACCGAGAATCTGTAACGACTGTCGCATGCCTTTCTTCCCTGCTACTTGTTACATTTCTTCTTTGTTCTTCTGCTTACATTCAACGATACTATGCATCTCCTTTACATGTGTTCTCAGTTATATTTGCATTGTTTATATGCATCATTTATTTTGCTGAAGTGAAACATGTTTTGTACACTTTCTCTACTGGCCGCCATAATTGATGATCGAGTTTGGGTTGAAAGTTGTCAATGTGATTGCTCAACGATTATGTTCCGACCAGTGTACTCACATATCAGTATGTGTACAGGACTCGCTCGTACATCAGTTAGTTGTTGCCAGTGGCCCGATTAACAACCCTATGGTGAGTTCTGTTTCAAAATTACAGTTGTAATATTGACCCATAAAAATACTTGGTCATGAAAGGTTTCTCTCATATGTGAAACATTAATTTAGTAGGGTAATTTTAATTGAAGTGTAAAAAAATTTTGTTTCATAATTTTTGTTTATTTTTTTGTTTTGTTTGTTTGTTTTTGTTTTGTTTGTTTTGTTTTTAAACAGTTTTTAATATAACATATGCCCATTTTTCGATTTTAATTTAAAATCAAATCAATTAATTTACCACACCAAATTTAAATTTAAAATAATTTAGCTGAACAAGGCACTGACTGAACCTTGATTAAATCCTCCTCAAAAGAGTCCTCCTCATCGCGAAAATTTAAGCAAACAACTCATAATGAAAACGCAAATCAATAAATATCAGGAGTTGGCTTTTTTGGTTCTTGCTTCTCTTGTTTCCGAATTAAACTGCACTTCATCACTTTACTGAAGCTCCGGTATAATATCTTTTAAATTCTTTGAATTTTTTTAGGAAACTCTTTTTTGGCAAACGGTACAACACAATACTGTGCAGTACGAGTGAAGCACGTTTGCAAACCAAAGTCTCTTCACACTAAAGGCTTAAGGATTTCCGGTACGCAATATGAGGCCATGATTGTGGGCGTACGGACAGGAGTTATTTCTACTAGTTTTTGTCAGCCGTCACAAACAGCGCTAGAAATGCACATTCGGTTACTCTGTATGCAGTCCAAATTTACGGAAACATAACTCTCAGAGAACGTTGTAAAAAGTGAATAAGTGCAGACGTGCTGCTGGTTATTCTTCTCAAATCCGCAAATCTTGTCGGTGCACGTTTGGTTCAATAATTTCGGATGTAGCTAGCGTTGTTATTGTTCCTTTTTCGGTGCTGGCATGTTTGCTGCTTTATACATATATTCATTCACGCCCCACAAACACAAGCCACAACCCACATTAACACAGTTCATGATTACAAGCATAATCACACTTGAGAACACTTACCCGGTTTTGGAACACGGTTTTGAAGCGAAATCAAAGCATTTCATGAACTGCCAACACTGCGTGTTGTTGTTATTGTTATCAGCGCTTTCTGGAATTTTGGGAAATAATTATTATTGTTTTTTCTCTGCATCGTCTTCGGTGGGCAGTTTTTGTGAGTAAATTTAGAAAAATTTACCTCATACAACGGATAATCAATTGATCAGTACGGAGCCATAAGCTTAGATATTTAAGATTTCAGAAGATAGCTTCTTACGACCCCTCTCAGTGCGAATGGCTTAGTTTTTCCAAAGATTTTTTTATTGCTAAGTTTGATGGTTTCCGTTTTAAGTTATTGATGTTAAACCGAATCACTCATGCATTATATTCAATTGTCATACCGGATTTGCTTGCCTTTTTAAGTTTAGAATTAGCAACTTTATCGCGGTCGTTGTTGTCAATAATACAAATGCACAACCTACATAAAGTTGAATCCACTATTTTACATTTCTATGACATCGAATTTTTAATTTTAAATTTTGGTTTGACTCATCTCCGAAGAGATTGAACCAAATTTATGAAGACTATCGAATGGCA
The DNA here is from genome assembly GCA_963966595.1 of Physocephala rufipes. Classification (NCBI taxonomy): domain Eukaryota; kingdom Metazoa; phylum Arthropoda; class Insecta; order Diptera; family Conopidae; genus Physocephala; species Physocephala rufipes. The sequence continues at coordinate 44,395,901 of OZ016501.1, forward strand.
CAACTTGATTATCAATTACAAATTAAATTGTGTTTAAGTGTTTGTTTGAGAAATAAGCATACACATATGAAAGCAGAACAAAAATATCAAAAATTATAACAACAAAAACAACAGCAATAAATGTTGAAACGAAATACTTAAATAGCAATCAAAGCGATATCTTTTATTTAAACAATTTTATATGAATTATGTATAGACATTATTCGAACTCTTAAATCTTGCACATTGAAATAATGTTTCCGTTACATATGCCATAATTTAATTGTTGGTCTTAATTGTGGATGTCTATGCGTTATGGCCGATACACAAGAATATTCGCAACATGCAATTCAGCAGCTTAACCGCTGAATTGTTGCAGAAATTTAGAATAAAAGTTTATTTATATTCATTGGGTATTCTGGATATTTTAACCGACAATCCATTGAAAGATTCAGAAGCAAAAGCAAAATTCATGGGAACGGACAAAAGAGCCATGGAATTCCAGGGTTTGTTAGCTCAAGTGATCTTAATAATGTGCGAGATAAAGACGCTGTAAAAGAAATCAATGGTAGGCTACTTATGCGAAAACAATTAAATAAATTACAAATGAAAGATGGATATTGCGTATCCAAGTATTTGTTAAACTTCGAAATCTTAATCCACAACTATAGTTTGCTGCCGTGAAGTTAAATGAATGCGGTATACTTTCTCGCAAATTTTTTTCTGTCTCCCAAAAAAAAAAATTACCCACTAATAATTCCCCTATAGGATGTAGAAGGAAACTAATTTTATTTTAGTGAAATACCTGAAAGAACAAAATTAAGCGATAGAAATGAAGAGGAAGTGCAATTAAATATTGTGTTTGCAGGGAAAGCGGATAATCAGCGCAATGACGCAGCACATCTCATTCGCTATCAAATAGTCTTTCAGAAGTCCTCCACATAAAACTTCTATTTAATTGTTATCGATGATATTTTAAAACATAAGTCAATTCAAAACATTTCTTGACGACTTTTAAAATTAAAAGTTACTTAAAAACTTTAAAACCTTACTTCAAAACTGGTTTTGTTTTTGTTTTAAACTTTCAAAAATAAGTCATCCAACGACTTTTATCCAAGACATTTTAAAAGTCGATTATCAATTTTTATTTTTAAAAGTAAATGCTTTCAGTCTAAAGCTTGTATTTTAAAATTTTAAGTTATCTTTTATTCTACGTAGCTTTGAAATAACAGTTATTTCCAAGCTCTGCTTATCATGCAAAGGTCATGATGTTAGTACATTAAAGTTCATATGACAGTGGGTAAGCCAGCCACATAAGAATTTGAAGAACGCACCAGTTGAATTTTAAAATTGTTTTCCTTCACGGAGACGCAGATGAAAAAATACATATGGCAATCCAAGACTAAGCACAATCTATAATAAATATGATGTGCACGTAAAGTATCTTTGTAGAAACTTAAACGATTTCATCGCTGTTGAAAATTAAAATTGTGGAATTAGCGGATTGTGGAATTAGGATATGGCGGATTTAGGAATAACAATAAATCAATGCATTAAAAAAATTAATTCATAAATTCAAAACATCCGGAAAAAAGTATTGTGAGAAATCCAATGGAATGTGTATAAAGAAAAATCATGTTACTCCGATAGAAATACCCAGAGATCCTATCGTGAATTATTAGGGAGTCTATTTTTGTGCGTACATGACCAGAAATTTGTTATCACGTTGGCTATATGGGACATTTCCTGTAAACTGGAATTCACCTTTATTAGGATCGTCTGAAGAGGATTTTGATATAACTAAACTTAAGATTACACAAATTACGTTTCAAAGGATCAAAGAAAGAAGATCCCATTATAGGCTACGCTCCCGTCGCCAAACCGAACTATCAAGACCCTTAAATATTAGTGACCAAAAGCGAAGTAATTATATACCCGTGGGCAACTAACCACGGAATGAATAGGGTGACATGCCTATCGTGGTATATCGCGGGCCTATAACAACGCCTGTTCAAAATCAGCACCTAACAATAGCATTTTGTTCTTCCATGACCACCTCGTAAACCTCAGATCGCTAAAGATGATTTTCCGCTCAAAAGGGCTTTGTATAATATGGTTAATGTCTCTGAGCTCCTGGATCATGTACGGGTGTAGGACCAAGTACCTACGCAAAATTTATCAAGTTGAAGTCTGAGAAAGGCCGAGTTCTTACGTAAGACAGGATCCAGTTTTAGACTCCTTCATATTCTCCCGCACACGTTGGATCGCGAAGATCGTCTCGACCACGGGTGTTAGCTGATTAATTGCCGAACTTGTGGCTGCTTTTTTATTGCCTGTCCTTATACCCTTCTATCTGTCTGCCTTCTGGTGCCAGTTCCATTGCGCTAGGGGCAACAAAATGGCAGTGGTTAGTGTGCTAGCAAAACTTCACTTGCCAATGAAGTATGCACCCTAGATCCGAGGCCTCAACGAAGGCTTCCAGGAATTTTTTGTTTTCCAGGAATTTTTTTTTTGTTTTCCAAGAATTGGAATACTTGTAGAGCGGATTAGTGTTGTATGATTTATGTCATAACATATCTCACTCTGCTAAAATTGTAGCAGATAATTCTCATAATCACAAGTAAATCAGTTCAAGAAGTCGAGCGTAGTTTAATATGTTTGGAGACATTAAAACATCCTGGAATGAAATTTGAATGAATGAATTTCACTGGAATGAAAATATTTTAAATTTCTAAATAAGTTAAGTAATCTCAACGAGTTTTGTTAAAAAAACTCGAGTATCATCACAGAATGAGTGCCGTCATTTATTTTGAACGTGAGTATCAGTAATTCGTTAAATTAATTTTGACAGTTAATTTAAATTTAAAAGAATGTAACTCAACAAAATTTTGTTAGAATTTTATTATTTAGTAACGAAATGTTCTTACAGAAACTCTTTCTGAAACTACCTTTTTCTTGTGCAGATTTTCAAAAGTGCGCACTGTAAGAAACGCCTTTATCGGTACTGACTGGAGACAACGCGGAGACCAACTAACTAAGACTAACCAATTTATGTAGACAACCTGAAGTTCCGGGGTAGGATATTTGGGTAGCAACACCTTTCCACTGCATGATTGAGGCTCGATGATGATAGGAGTTTTTCATTGAGGGTGTGGGCAGAGAGAAATATCTGTCTACAGCCGCGAAATAAGACTAAATGACAATAAAATTGCCTTAAGATTTTTAGAATATATTTGGCTAAACTTACAAATTGCATTGCGTGTCACAGCTCTTGGGGAAGTATGCTAAAAAAGGGATGGAAGAAGTAGAGGAAGCAGTGGACACAGAGAAAGATGTGTAAGAGGATAACTTTTAAAGAGCGAAGAAGGATATGGTATGATGCACGTCATGGGAATTAAGTTAGGATAGAAAAATGTTAATAAATGCATATTTAAAGAAGATTATACTGTTTTTGAATGGCGTATTATGCTTTCCTCCGTTTGTATCGCATTAAAAGAGGCGCATCAGTTATAGAAAAGTATATATATTCTGGCTCAGAGTCACATAAGAGTCGATTTAGCCATGTTCGTCCGTTGGACTGTTTGTCGGTCTGTGGAACTTACGTTCGCAGTCGAACGGAGGGAGATATCGATATGAAATTTGGCATGAATATTCGCTGTCATCATAGGCTATTTGCGATTGAAAACTGTGTAAATCAGATCAATGTTATTTTGCCTGTCATATAAATTAATTCCATTCGTGACAGAAAACGGCCGTTACGGCCGTTAGTGGGAAAAAGAAAAGACTCCGAGAATGTGGAATAATAATATGAAAAAAAACGAAAGTACTGGCCTTAACTTCGTTGCTCAGCAATGAACGTTGTCGCTGTCGTTCCTAAGAAGTGAAAGAATAATGTGTAGAAGACCGAAAATCACTGGTCGCAAGCACTTAGATCAGTAACGACTGTTCTCCTCATTGGCAATGATAGCTAGAACTAATGTTGGGCACTATCGACTAATTTCAACTATCAATAGTTAGTTACTGAATGATTTTAACTATTTTGTAAGGTTAACATTTTTTCATTCATTCATTCATTCCCTCGACCTATACGAGTTCAACTTATGTGGTTACAACATAATCAACTGACTCTTTGCTCTTGGTTGATTAATTAGGTTTTTACTGGCTGAACGATTTCTGAATTACTAAGAACTAGCGAGTGGTTAAATTATTCGATATCTTCTAATAATTACCAATTCTGGAAAGCAGGTTAACTCGTAGAATTATTTCTGAGTTACTAAAAACTATCGAAAAAACTATCGCATAAATAAATAATTTAGAACCATCGAATAATTCGATAGATTAACAGATGTGAGCGCCTTGTTGATTATTTTCAAAATCTCCACGATAAAAAACGTTTTCCTGTGGAAGTACTCATTCCATTGAATGACCTCATTTTCGATCTCTTGAGAATAAATGATAGAGCTTGTTTCACACAGCGCAAGATGGGGACTGGAAAACTGCATTCGCTCTAATCAATACCGGTTCAACTGCTACCGGTCTTAACTTTTCTTTCTTAAAAAAGACGAAAGTGACCCGTTCACTTCATTTTAATTACTGGAAAAAATTGCTGTTACTTATTAGTAGGATAATTTAGTAGTAGTGGTAGTATAGTAGTAGTTATTTTGAAAACTGTAATTTTTCACAATGCCTTTGTTTTTATCTTTATTTTTTATAAATTAAAATAATTTATCCTTCATGTGTGGCTGTGATTTGACGGCGTGTGCTCTGTCAAAGAATTATCAATAATGTTAAATTTTTGAAACGGGATTTATACTCGACGCTTCATGTGAGGGTACAGAACATTTTTGCATATAAATTTAAAATTCTGAGAGTAAAATTTTGGTTAATAAAATCAATATCTGATAATGTTGTTTGTTGATTTTTTGTTAACATTCCTTTAAAAAATGAATTGACGACGCAGTTCGGATAAAAAATTTTCCCTCTGTCAAGTATCTTACTTACCACTCTAAGACAGCATAATCAGACTACGAATAGAAATGTATAAAATATGCGGGAACAAAACTGAATTTGAGAGCAAGAAGCTGATCAAATCTCATGCTCTCTGAGTCATGTATTGCTTTCCGTTTGATGCATATGATTTGATTTATATACAAAATCAAATGAAATGTCTTTTCCAACGAAAGCCTATTCAAAATCTAATTACACATAATCGATAAAATTGTTATATAACATTGTTATAAAATCACCCGAGAGTTAAAAGTTGTTGAGTATTCGATATCCGACGCTTGAAAATATAACCCAATTAAACTCTATAACTTACTTTGCGCATATGTGAACATTTATTATTGTAGAAAGCTTCACGTGTGTCTCATAATAGCAAATATATATGTGAATACGCAATCCTGTTTTGCAAATAAGATACTTACATAAGAATACAAATTTATTTTGGTCTGTATTTTAGAATTTTATAAAGATCCCGATAATTTTCAATTTCAAAATTGTAATGACCTGAATGTCATTACAAATAATCCTTACTGTAATTAAAGACTTCATAGCATCGGCAAATATTCTGTAATAACTCTACTTCGACAAAATTTGATATACATTTTTTGGCACCTATGAACAGGACCTTCCACGTACGTACAGAACCATATATGTTACTAACCAGATTCACTTCCTGAGTTGATTTAGCCATATCTATCCATCTGTATTGCGGTCTATCCATCTGCCTTTGGAGATCTCGATTACAAGGCAAAGAACAGAGAAACTGGAAAAATCTGACCAGCTCCACACTCTTGTGAAATAAATTTGTAATTTTTTAGTTTCTATTGGAATTCTGAAGCCGCAATTTTTTAGTTAGGATGGTGGTGTTGGTCATTACAAACCCAGATAAAATAGCCGTGACACTATTACATTATATTTATTATTATATTATTCATTACGTATTACATTACATACATACTATTTAAATATATGCGAGACTATATTATGCGTGTGCTTTTTTGAGGAAACTTAAGTTGGAGATGTGTTAGTGAATCTAAATAAATCAAGAAAAAATGTCTCCTGCCCGCCCATTTGTTATTGGATCTAAACCACGAATTTTTTCTTACACGAGTTACCGTTTTTCTTCACTTTTCCTATTTTTCACCCTTTCTTCACTAGCCGCCTTCACTACTAGCCTGCTGTCTTATATAAAATTTCTGCTGTAACAGAAGTAATATGATTTTTACTTGACCTTCAGAAGTGGAAACATAAAAAACTTCTTAATAGACGGCTACAAAGTTTTTCTGAGTAAGTATCCAGAAACAGAACGCTCAGATTATTAGAGACCGGAATCTACGTGTCACGGTTTATTTGGTCTTTGAATTTGATATCATCGTTGGAATATTAATTCCGACATTCTTGATACTCCTTTAGAACCCCATCTTAAGGAGTATCAAAAATTAATATTCCATCGATGATATAAAATTCAAAGAGCAAATATACCGTGAACCCGTAAGAAATACTTTGGAACATATTTTTATTTGGAATAGAGTAGAATGGTGTTATTGTAGCGCCAATTTCAGCTACAAAAGCACTTTATTAGTTATCTTTTGCTAAAAACAATAAGCAGTAAACAGTAAATACTTAAATACTTTAAGCCCAGGATGAGTCCAAGATATAACATTAATTAAAAAGAAAGAATTTTGAAAGAAAATTGAAAATAACTTTTAATTAAGCTCAAGGAATCATACAAAGTATTCTTCCTTCCCTCTAACTTGTTCTTACCTTTCTTTTAACTTCGTGTGTTTTTTTCCCTTTCCTTTAAAATCTTATTGAATTAGGAAAGAAATGCCAAATATCGTAAGAAATCAGTTGAAACGAAAAAAGCTTGTTCTTTGGAAAGTCGGTCTGTTTGTAATTTATGTTCTACAAAATAACGAAGGAAAGACTAAGAGAATGATTACAGCAAAGAAGTTGCAGCTGCTTTCAAAATTGTTGCTGCATCAACAAAATTAACATCAAAATCGCCAATCAACATTCTATTACCTTATAGGATATATATCTCTCTGTCAATCTTTAGGTTTGCCTATCGTCTGTTTGTCTGTCTCGTGATTACATAAGTTATTCACATTAAATTTGGTAAAAATATTCTGTATTTCTGTAAGCCATTTCTTACTGTAATTGGGTAAAAATTACACACAATTATGATTCTACATAGCATAAATTTGCATCTGTAATTCACTTTCAACGTTTGTAGACGATATTGGATAACACATTTTATTTTCGAACCCATCTAATTATTTAGTTACTTTGAAAAAATAGGAGTGACCCACGTCCAATAAACGCAATTATGAGAAAGACCGAAATTCAGAAGAACTAGTAGAAGTGTAACCATGAAATGTGGCACGAATATTCTCTGTTGCTACAAGTCGTCGAAACGGTAGTTTCACGCCTGCTTTTTATAAAATAAAATTGCACATAATTTTTCAACCTCATTTGAAAATTCCATGCTGAAATTTTAGGGCCGAGATGTCAGTCTTGGACAATATAAACACACAGAAAGACACGTGCAACGCCCACTATTATACTTATACTCGTACCAAGCGTGAACTTTTTTGAGAAAAGTTTTGTTGAAAATGAGTTTGTGTTTATAAATTATAAAAATATTTCGTTAAATTTCAACGTATTTATATTCTTATCCTTAGGAAATGGCTACAACTTATGATAAATTATTACAAATATTATGCTCATGAAATAATATGTCTTCGTCTGCGGTAACGATTCCGACCATCAGAAAGCTCAATCCCGTCTGCCAGCAGTATTCTTGTATACGCCATTCTTCCACTACGAACTTCCATAGGCATTAGGTATTAAATCGAGATTTTGTCGTTTGAGATTTTTTTGTTATGGAATTATGCCTTTTTGGCAGTTTGTGGCTTGAGAAGTGGTCGTTTCGGCATTTTGTCGAATCTTTTATTTCGCAAAAATCGCGAAGATCGTCGGGATTTTGTCGTTTGAGGTTTTGACTGCCTCTCGAATAAAGGACACCACAGGTCAACATCACTCTAATTGTTTATTAGCTAGTAATGTTATTATTTTGCAAACGAAATTGAAACAGAATTTATTTAATAAATTATTTCAATGGAATGGATCGCCAGAATATGTATTCAATTAAGCATTTAATACAATTGTAAAACTCCACTGGTAATATTATATTAATGTTTACGATAGCAGTACTTAAAAAAATATAGTATCATGATATTTTTGTTAAATATATTAATGTAAATAACAGCATTATTCATTGGGACATTTACGTGCATAATCATGCGCAACTCAAGAGGCTTCATCATAAAAAACACAGTTTAGGAATAAATTCCTAAAATTGTGCTTTTATTCTATTTGCTTGTCTTATTCTATTGCAATCCATGTATTGGAGTTGTTAAAATAGATGGTCGTTAGAGAGTAATCATATAGCCTTCCTTAATTGATTTCGCAATTTCTGCTCTCTCGACATTTAACAAATGTTTCCATTTACGAAGATTTTCCACTCACAGACAGATTAAGTTCAACGATGGCTTGTTAGTTATTTATGTCAATGAAAGTATGTGTGAAAAAAACTGTTGTCCTTAGTAACGTTTGATTCCAATCTCCATCGGTTTTAGAGCGAACACATTGGATTCGTCCTGAAGATTATTTGAGCGCTTCTAGCAAACATAGCAACTTTTTTTTGCTCATATGGGATTGAATAGGATAGAGGCACTGAAGTCGAACCGATTTAAGCCGTATGGTAGTTGTAAATGCTTAAGTGAAACTGGGTAGATTTTCGCGGGCTAAAACAAAAACCGGTGCGATTTTTGTGGGCATTTTGTGTGTTCGAGTATTCGTATGAAAGCGAGTACGATAAATATTCAATTACTCGAATATTCGAGGATATTAACTAAAAATATTTCTGAGTTTTTTTGTGTAGATATCAGGACGCCTTGGTCAAAAAGAAGCAAAAGTAAACTAAGTTTCCAGGAATAAAAGCAAAAGAAAAAATTCAGTAAAATGTTGCAGAAAAGGGACGAGGGAAATAAAACAAGAAGGGAAACATAAATATAAATGATAGAACATCTGCATTATGACAAAAAACGTTGTATAAAAGAAAAATGCAGGTATAACATGAATAACAATAACAAACTAATACGAATAAATGAGGAAATGTGGCAACCGATAATTTCGTATACACAACCAAAAACAGAGAAATCGGAGAACATGTCCGAAAATTTATGATTGATTAATTTAACGACATTAGATTTTCTAGTGTCTCAGGGACATATAATAACAATAGTATCATAACAAGAGCTTCATAAGAGTATCATATCTTTAGAGTATCATAATAATTCACATTTTAATCTTTCTTGGAAAATTGTTCATATTTCCTATTTTCTTTAACGTTGACACGTTAAACATTATAACGATTCTCTTAACGTTAATAAAACTTATTCAACATGTTGAGATTTGATTTTAATTTTTTTCGGAAGATCATGTATTAGACATCCATATAAATTAGTCTGTCTATAACTTTAAAATTTTATTTGTTTTATAACAAACCTTGATAGGCAGACTTCTCTCCTCATCCTGGAATTTTTTCTATTATTGATATTTTGACTTTAGTTTTGTCAATAAGTTTTTGATGTAGTTCCAAATTTAATCCCTCTGCATTTTATTATTTTCATTTTGAAAATCTAATTAATAGTCCGATTTTATCTGAAAGGTATAAAGGCTTTTCATATTTAATCCAATTTTATTAATTTCAAATTCAATTTTTTTCATTTCAAATTCAATATTCTTAGATACGTTTCAATCATAGTTTTGCTTTCAAGAGCGGTTTTTTAATTTTTATAGATTTCGTTGCCAAAAAATTATTTCCGAAATAATGTCGAGCATAAATTACGATATCATAGAAGAATATCTAGAAAACCAGATTGGAAAAAAGCAGATACCAATAAAATATTACGAAGAGGGGGAAACAATGACGGAGCCATGCCAATTAGCGGAAAATAGCAAAAATACCGGGCAGTCTAAAACATGTCGGAATAAAAATATGGATGCGTAACTATTAGGAGTCGTGCTGGCGAAGAGAAAAAGAGAAGTAAAATCGTCTGGCGGAATATTAAGAGGCATTGAGGAAATAGTAGAAGAAAATTCTTGTATTACATTAAAACAAAGTAGGATGAAGTTTTTTAATACAGAAGTAAGTATCTCTGGCATATTGAGATTTACGCATCTTACTCAAAAATGCTAACATAAATTTTGATCGCATGAATTTTAAGCACGACTGAGTAACGCAAATTCAATGCAATTCACTTTTCGCAGCATGGTCCACAGATACGAGAGAAAATTAGATTTATTGACGAATACGGTGTTAGCTATCATCTGCGGATAACTAAGGTGTTCAAATGCAAATGCAGGTGTAAATACTCTTGCACCTACAAATATACCAAGCGTGAAAAGACGTAATGTTTCCCCCATCAGAGCTTTGAATTTCAATGAGATAGTGCATCGCCAAATAATATCGAACTCATCGATTCACTAAAATATTTTTAGAAGAGCAAAATTCCTTATAAGCAAATGTTTCTTTCTGCACACTCACCGATATGAAAACCGACTGAGAAATTTTTTTTAAATAAAGTTTTCAGCAAGAGATTGTTGGCAGATCCGCAAGTGGATCTATATATTAAAAAATTAATTCAAGAATCGTTAGAACCTGCTAATTCTGTTGGCTGAAGCTATTTTGTTGATACGTTCATAAAATTGCGATCGGCTTCTGTCCGACAAACACTCTATTAAATATAATTCTTGAGCTAAGTCTTTCTTATTAATGTAACTAATAATTCTTTGGAATAAATGGAACTATTATAATGTAGGTCGTTACTTTTCAATTTAAAATTAAAAATATTTAATTTGGATTGAAAAATATTAAATTTTAAATAAAAAAATTTAATTTGGAATGAAGAAAATGAACTTAGAATGGACAAAATTTAGCTTGAAATAAACAAAATTGAATTTGAAACGACAAAAAATTGAATTAGAGATGAAAAACTTGTATCGATGTAGGGATCTTGTTACATCCTCTGCAGGATATCCGGTACAATACCAAAGTTAGGGAGTCTGGTGCTACGCCCTGATTTTTATCTGATTGTGTTCACGTCCATGATATTTCAGTTTTTAGGATTGTTTTCATTTCTGTTCTTCTCGATTACAGTTTTGTTTGATCTTGCCCTTCATCTGTTATTTCTTTCATACAGTGTATATTTTTTCCATTAATTTATGATGCAAAAAATGCACACATATTCAATACCTCCTATTCCATTTTTTTATTACTGCACTTGTTGGTGACAGAAATAAAGAGGAATTAAGAAACCCCTGGCGTGGGGGGTGTGAAAAGGAGAAAATGTCTAAAATTAATACATCACTGTGACAGGTTTGTAGTAGTTTATATGAATTAAGAGGACAACAGGTTAAAATGGATTCGAACTATGAGTATTTTATATTCCTTAAGACTTAAAAGTAAGAATTTTGTTAATGTTTTTAATATTATATATTTTTCTAACTTTCAATTTTTCTCATATAAGAATTTTATGTTCCCAAACTATATTTGCCTTTATATTCTGTGGAAAATAATTAAACATCTTGAAGAAGTAATTTAAGTGAAAATTATGTTAATTGCTTTTCACAGCTGTTCATATTCCTAAAGGCTTACTTAAACAGCCCCTGAAGGCTCTTAATGCTCTAATCTTATTAATTATGCTACGAAATATAATCTCTAATCGTATTTCTTAAACTCTAGGGCTTCCGTGGATTACAGCTTTTTTAGAGACCCTAAAAATTCAGTACTAAAAATATTTACAGAAAATTTTCAAATTCTTATAATTTTTCGTACTATTGCATATAAATGGAGGTGCAAATGTTATATAACGCGTTACACGAACTTTTAAAGGTTTTTATATCGTCACAAATGGGATAAGTGATACACCCACCTTTTATAGCAAATAGGATGGTAATTTCTCAGATATTAGAATAATTTGCAATTACGTTTCCGAATAAAACTTCCAAGTTAGGAACATGTACTTAAAACGGGTGCTATATGCCAACTATTATCATGAGATCTTGCCGACTATAATGGTCTCACTTGGCTGCTTCGTAATAAATATTCGGAAATCGGTGTAGTGCCTGCTTTTTAAATAGATAACAATTTACACTGTTTTAACCTCAATACCTCAGCTTGCTAAGGGTCTTTAGGGTAGGATTTTACATTCGAGTTCGTCATATCAAGCAAAAGTGTACTTAAAAAATATGTATTGCTCGGAATTAGAAACTGTGGTCATAATTACGTGAGTGTGTCCCTATAATTTTTTTATATATACTTTTGTTCTCCGTCTCTAAAGGCCATTTAGTGTTTAAAGTGCGCATAATAAAACCAGTTCCACGGTCACTTCGTCGGTTCATCAGCTTGTAAGCTAATCTTCAAGTTGAAATTACATGTAAAATTTACATTCTCAACAGATTTTAATTAATAGCATGTAACAATTCGACTAAATTTTTATTACAAGTCTTATATGTTCGGCCCCGACGAAATTAGCACTATGATCTGTTTTTACCTTCCACCAACATGCGATTAAATCTGTTTTCTTTATACAATTAAAATTGCGAAGTTCATTTGTGATCATTAATGGCTGTCGTATTCGATTTTGGACGCCTTTGATATGCATACTTCCGGATAGCAAGGAAAAATAAGAAGGAAGGAATTTCTTAACGACATCGAACGAAATTTTGCATTCGCCGTGAATCAAGGCATGCGTTTTCTCATAGCTGTGTTTGTGCATCAGTATGCTTGTGTGTATATATTACTACCCTACCAATTTTATGTATTTAACCCGTATTGAGTGAATCCATTTATTATTCATCATGAGAATGGTTAAGATAATTTAATAACAGTGATGGTAAAAAATAAGTGGTGAATTGTGGAAGCTCATATACCCTACACCTGTAGTGTAAGTTGGCAGTTCAAATGGTATAACGGATGATCTCGACACTTCAATTAATGTAAATGCGGTCATAGGCGCAAATGGTAAATGGCGCCCATTTATTTAAGCATTCCTTTGCCTTAAATACTGAAATCGAATGTAAAATATGATCTGTTAACACAAATCTGGGCTGTTAACACAAAAAAGAATCCATATTAAATAGAAAAAGTAGGGGCGACACTGTTCCGGTTTCGCCCATATTCACTACTATATACGCTAAGGAGGTATATATCTATAGCGAGATCTCTATTCGTTCTTCTGTAGGCGTGATTTTCACGGTTAGCAAGACAGACGGACATGCAAGCTTCTCTATATATGCAAACGGAACAACTAAGTGAATATGCCTTAACCCTTAGATAGTAGGACTGCTTCTATATTGCATTCATCTTTTCTTGGTTAATTAAAATTTACTAACAATTCATCAGCAACGCATGCGTGTCACGCCCATTTGTTAGGAATTTATAGTGTTTAAAATGTCATCTCGGCCACAAAGAATCACCTTCAAAATTTCAAGAGACTCAAAAAATGGGGCCTTGCAATTTTATTTCATAAAAAGTTGCTGCGCCCATTTTTAAACTCAAAACAGCACAAAATTGCAAAAAATTTTCGTGCCAAATTTCATGATTTCCACGACGGGCAGACAGACAAACAGACTGGCATACATATAATGGACATGGCTAAATTGACTCGGGATATGATTCCGAGCAAGAATTTATATACTTTTTTAAACCTACCTCGCCCTCTTTAATGCGTTATAAACGGAAGCAGTGGGTGAATATAACATATCCATTCGGGTATAGGGTTTACATAAATGTTCGGTTGCCGTTAGCAGCATACAAACATGTGGTATATTCGCCACAATTCAACATTTAACATTCGCCATTTTAAATTGTTAACGTTTAATTAAAACGTGAAAGAAAACAAAGTAAACAGAACTTTTAGTGGTGTGGGTGGTTGAATTGTTCTCGGATCGACAATTCGCTAGCGCTAGTATTTGTGGTGTTGCCCTCATTGTTGTTTGTCCATCAGAAAAGTTTCAGTAAAACACGTGAGAAATGCGAAAAATGCGATGAGGTTTTTTGTTTCAATTTAATTTCTTTTTAAGAATTTAAAATGATCTGTCCCCTTTGACACAATAAAATCAAAAAATTCTTGTCTGAATCATTATGACCAGTATTTTGAAGGGAAGAGAGGAGTGGCATGGTGACACAGTAGAGGTGAATATAGATAGCAAAATTATAAAATTTTATTCAAGTGCGATAATGTATTTATTTCTGGCCAATGTTTTTATGCATATTTTATCTCCTTCTTCCCTCACTTCTAAAAAGCGTGGTCGAATGCATCGACCGAAAGGTTAGCCCTTTTGTTTTTTTACAGTCAGTTATGCAATTAGGTACTGTATTAAAAACATTATATCGTTCCTTTACTTTTTGCCTTCTACGCTTTCCGTCCTTCCGTGACATAATTTTCTAGTTGCGGTTGCGGTCGTTACTGGTGGCGTTAGCGGAGTAGAAGGGCTGAATCTCCTGTCATAAAAACATCAGTAAAACAATCCTTCGCAATTTCCTTGAACATTTTTTAAAATCCTTCTTAGTTTCCTTCTCATTGTCGATGCTTTCTCTTCAAGATATTTCCTATTTTTTCACTCATTTGCTTTGTCTCCCTTATGGTTATCGACGACAGACCTTGCCAAATTAAAAGCATTTCTTTTGTGGCGATACTTTGACCACGAATTATTTGTCACCTCTAAACCACGTCATGGTATTTTAACACTAAGCAGAAAGAATAATCGTTATGTTCCCTCGCGATGAACTATTTCTTGGCTCGTGTCCGCAAGTTTGGCTAACGTGCAACAACATGCCTTTTTTCTGAAAGCGACGTTAGTACAAAGTACCGCGAGTGAAAAATTACTTAACATTGGTATTCGCATTGGTATTAATATTGAGATAGGTAAGACTCTATTGTTGATTGCAAAGGTCCAAATAAATGTGATAAACAGCTACGTTAAGAAACAACTAATAATAGTAGTTATTATTAACGTAACATTTTAACTCAGTATTTTGCGCAAAACAAACCAGCGGAGGAAGAGGAAATTTTAGCCCATTTTTAAATTTTCAACTCTATTTTTGCTTCTTTCTATATCTTTTTAAAATATTTTAGATTGTTTTTATTTGTTGTAGAGTCGACTTTAAGATTGTATTTGTATATAATTTTGATTGTGAGTTTGAATTTAAGATTGTATTTGTATATAATACTGCTGACAAAGGTCAAAGATAAAATTATTCCTTGGTTGATTGGAATTTATAGAATTGTTGAAATATTTAAGTATGCATTTTTGATTTTTTGTACAGAATTTATTAACATAATTTTAACCAAAAGTACATTTTTAGATTTGATGACTTACTGCATTTATACACTTCAAGCCATAGCTCATCTGCCTTTTCTCTACTTTTTATTACAGCCAAATTAACAAATTTCAGCCGCGTGCTAAGGAATATTTCGTATTTTCGCATTCATTCTTTAAACATGTAAACAATGCTTATTTGGCTTGACCAAAATTATATTACAATCTCATGCCCTTTTGTTTAGTCTGAGAATTCAATTATATACCTAATAGTATAATTACACTAAGACTTCAATTGGTTTTATTTTCAGTTCGAAAGTGAGTTGCTTAGTCTTTTAAAATTGTCTAATTTAAGAGAAATTAGTTATAATTTTACATGCACGCGTTCATCTTGCAAGAATATTTCCTTACCTTTTGTTCATATTAAGTACTCCTGTCATTTAAGGGAATATAACCTCGCATTTAACCTCGTGGTCCTTTTTTTATTCTAAACTCTGCTCCGTGTTCCGATAGGACGTTTCGAATACTTCCTGGTATTTTAATCTCACTTTTAAATAAAATTTACTAACGCAAAGAATACAATTCCAAAAAAAAAATATTAGAAAGAAACGAAGGCGCAATTATATTGCTGATGACTATTGGTTGACGGTAATCTTTATATATTCTGAAAACCATTTTATTCCTGCCTTATAAATCTTAACATTTTTAAGAAAACAATATTTTTTCTCATGAATAAGCGTAAAATTTTGTTCAGAGGAATTATTGTTGCCAGGCAAATAAAAAAGCAAAATTGCCCTGTGTGAGTAGCGCCCTCTGAAATATGAAGACAATTTATAAATTATTCTTTAGTTTTTCGTTGACATTGCAAGATCTGGACTTTATTTTTGGTTTAAAATATATCACAAAAGACACTATCCTGCGGTCTTAGGCCCCATCATATTGACACATATATATCCCATACAACATATGGAATCAACATTTTTTACTAATAATGTAAATATAATAATAATATAATAATGTAAAATCTGCTTTGGGGTATGCGGAGTGTATGTTATTTTTATAGTGTTTTAGGTAATTTATTTTTGTGGGAGTGGGCGTTATCATAATCATCGGTCGACACATAGAACATTCTTGCAAGACAGCTTTTATTTATTTCTTAACTTGAGTAAGTCCTGGCCTATGCAGGGGTAGTGGGTTATATTGTATTGTGCCGGTCAATCCTATCAGCCGCAATAAGAATTATAAAGAATAAGGGCTTGCGTTATCTAATAAATTATTACAATTTGTTGAAAATTCGAGGCATCAAAAACATAGAGAAACATATTTGCGGAGGGAAGAATATGAAGGCTTTCAATTAATATGAGGAAAAATTTTTTACAGTTATATTTTGGTTATAATTTATGTTTACTTTACTCTGCATGCAAATATAATTATATATTATTAGGCCTCTTGCCTAATTACTAGGTTATTTTGAAAGTTCTTTACAGGTATGTTGATATAGTACGATATTCCTGCATAAAATTATGCCTTGACGTCCTACTTCACCGTATCCATTTACAACCCCTCGTCGTTAAGGCAATGAGGAACGGAGAAGGGGAAAATTTGGTCCCATGGCGCGATTGTGGTCTCAACAACTGAAAGCTCAAACAATTTACAATTCGGAAACTGATGTCCATACACAATAAAATTACGCATGAACATATGGTTTATCTACTGAAGCATCGTAGAAGCGTGAAAAACAGTGGAGGTGCTAAGGAGTGGGAGCATTCATTTTTATATTTACGGCCATAATAGAGAAAATAGCTAGCATGTACTCTAGCAACAGACATGATGACATTAATTTCATTCCACAAGTACTAATTAACGATATATTAAAAAATGAGGATAAGAATATGAGACAGTATTGCATAATGAAGGTGATTTAAAGTTTTTGATAATTTCGTCATAGGGATGTGCTTTATCCGATATGTTATAAATGCACTTACATGTGCCCACAATTCAACGTCCCCCTGAATGAAATTGCCGACAATGACCTTTTGACCGCTGTTAGAGAATTTATGATGGTTAACAAATAAACGTCTTGTGATAATTACTTGTTCCTTTTATATTCAAACATTAGTGGTATGTAATTGTTGTTGTTGCTCTTGCGCTTTCTTAATAAAAAGGGCTAAAAAAACTTCGTATAATCAATATGAGAGTTGGGGTCTAGGGTGATCTGATGTAATATCAGTGGAGTGTGGTTTTACAGATGCTCTTGCATCTGTCGGTCGGTCGATATCTTGGTGTGGTCAATTAAAAACAACTGCCAGCTAATTATCTTTAATTAATTTCATCAGTTCTTTTCCTTCTTTTTAAAAATCGTGTCTCAAATCGTGTTTGAACATGAATGAATAAACACCTTTAATAAGAACCTTTTTAACATCACTCTACCCCATTGCCCATTTAATTGTTTAAGAACACGCAAGTAAGTTTACGATTCTGAAGGCAGTTTTTGAAGGCAATCAATTTTTTTGGAGGGGGAGTGACTGTTCTATTGAATATGCATATAAGCCATGCCTTTAATTTTTAAAGAGATATCAGTAATTTAATCACAAAGTCAACTAGACCAATGAAAGCATTTTTATGTTTTTTTTTTTAAACTCAGATTATCTAAACGAAAATGTCTCATACTTCAATGTAATTTTTGGTAAGACAAAATTTCTCCAAAAATAAATTAGCCGTCTTCCCAATCGGTGAGACTAGATATTAACCTCAATTCAGCCACTCAGTCAGTCTGTTAGTATGCCGATCAGCCGAACAATTAACCAGCTTAAGCCATCTAAGTGGCTAGCCATCCAACTAGCCACGCAGTCAGTCGTACAGGCAGTCAGCCGACCAGCCAATCAACAAGTCAGCCAGTCAACAGGTAAGCCAATGAGTCAGTCAATCAGTCACTCATTCAGAGACTTAAACTGTTTATCCGTCACCCGGTCAGTCAGTGAACATCCAGCGACCCAACCAGTCAATCCGGCAACCGGTCAGCCAGCCAATCGGTTAGCCAGTGAGGCTGTAATCTAGTCAGCCGGTCAGTCAACCAGCAGGTTTGCCAGTCAGTCGATCCACCAATCCAGTCAGCCGCATAAGTCAAATTATAATATGACCAATGATCAGTGGTCAGTGGTCGGTGGTCATAATGTTCAATAAGTCGTTAGATAATTCCGTTTCGATATTGAAACGCCGTCTTTAATTATCCTTTTCCTTTTTATATTGCACATACCTCCTCAAGCTTGCACTATATAATAATAAAAGGTCTAATTTATGAGGATATAACTTATAATAAATAATATTATCGTAATTTGTTTTTCATATGTTTTATAAATTTTACGCAGACGTAAAATTGTGAAATACTTGTAAGTTCTTTTTAAAATGTCAGGTCAGGTAGGATGTATTTTTGGAGTGTTTGTGAATGCAAAATATGTCTTAAAATTTCTTTTATTTTTAAAGAAATATTCCTTGCGGAGTCTTTAAATGTATTTTTTTAAATAATTTTTTCGATCTTTACATATTCTACGAAATTTACACGCATGGAAACATATTATAACCTGATCCCTTCACAATTACTGCGCACATCTTCAGTGAACTCTTCCAAAGGAAAAGAACATAATTTCTCTTTTTATCGTAAAAGTGCTGACAGGCGAAAATGTACCGGAGGTGCATCGTTTAATGGTGCTGTCCACTTCACACAAGTGTCAGCTTGTTGACATACAAAAATATACAACAAAAATCGCACTAGTACTGACTACAATTATAACGGCAACAACAACAAGAACAACGGCGGTAATCATCACGACTATGGTGAAAGCGATAATCAAGTTGAACTACGCATAAGAGAGCATACATATATGCACGTGGAGTACATTTTCAGAAATAGGGAATAAAAATTCGAACCTATTCATAAGATCCTTCTTAAAAAACCAAAACAAACAAAAATAAAAACAACAAATGCGCATCAAATTTCCCCCTCTGTAAAACGTATTATATTACATGTATTTAAGGAATCAAGATTTCAGGGAATATGTTTTCGAGTTCTTCTGAGAAAATTCGTGGTATAGAACATTATTGGATTTAAAACTTTATTTTATTAAAGCGAAATTTTATTGTGTCGAGGTGCATTTTGTTATTAATTTGACATTTTAATTCGATGGGAAAAAGTCTTTAAGGCTGAACACTGATTGAACTCCGGTGAATACGCTCTATAATATTAAATCGAGGAAGTTTCAATAAAATTAGTGCAAGATCGCATTCTTAATTTGGAGATGTTCATTCGGAGCTATTGAAATTTAACGGATTATTGATAAAATAATTACTTTACCTTTAATTTATTTTTCTGTAGCAAATTTTCTCAGATATATGAATTTTTTTGTGAGCTTTTCGCACTCTTCCGTGAGTATGGCAGATCTGTATAATATAAAAATGAAAACATGACGAAAATTAATTAAATATGTTTTTTAAAAAATTGAAATTGGAATACGTATTTAATTAGAGAAGCATGTAATGCTATCACCTCTTTGGGCAAAGTTTCATCCCTCAAGCTAAAAGTATCATTTTCTCCCCTAATTTTTTTAAGAAATTGTCTTCAATTCAGTTGTAGTCAAGCAATAATTCCACTTCAAGTATTTATAACTCTCCAAAGCCTTTTCGGAATATAGTTCAGTTCCATTGCGTTTTCCCATTTGTGTTTTTGAATACTATACTATAAATTAATAGGATATATAATATTTTCCTTCTTCTTCTTCTTTTGCTTAATAAAATCGCCAAGGCCGTTCAAATATTCTTATTATATAGGATAATGCAGTGTCGTTTCGTCAAATATAATACTGTAAAATATAATGAGAATGGACACAGTTTATTATTATTATACAGTATGTTATCGTATACGTATTTGATTGGCTATTTCATTTGTTGAGACGAACATACGATATTCTAATCGAATACTGGCACTGAATATTTGCATTTTGAAAACTTCCCTATAATATCCCTTAGGGCACGGTCAATGACATTTTCGAGATCAAAAAAACTAACTGAAATTTTGGCACGAACGATTTCCATTATACGCATTTGGTCTCATTTCGGTTTCGTTTTCGGTTTTCCATTTTCGCAGTGAGTTAAATTATCTCACTTTTAGTAAATTTTTTCACAAAATAAAATATTCTTCAGTTGATGGACTAAAATTTCACGCTCTCACTAGAACCTCAATAAAAATAATATTTTAAATAAATTAATTTTATCAACGAATCTATTCCGAGAATGTTATTCTGCCGCTTTTCTAACTCTATTTATCCAAGCAACTGTCATTCAAATAGATTACCACGAATCGTATTTGTAATCGTATTTCAAATGGTTTGACCATTATTCGCCCTCTGTCCGCGTTAATTATTCAAAACGGATAAATCGGTGTCCCTATGCCTTAATGTGCGCAATTGTGTATGCACAAATATTTAGAAATACTTGTACCTATGATACCTATTTTAGAGTCACCTCGCCCTTAGATGACCTTTTGCTCCGTTGCCGTATGACAAATGTCTGTACACACTTCCCCCACCCGAATGTATTAGTGTGCGTTAGTATATACGTATTACTGTATTTCACCGTAGAGATAGATCGTGTGTTCGTTTTATTCGACTGAGGATCAATAAGTCGGTTTGTATGTTTGCCATCATGAGCCGTTTCCGAAAATTGAATTATGGTAAGGCGGAATGAAATAATACTGCCAATTTAAATTGCGCCTTTTTGTTTATACGTCACCATGGAAAACCGAAACTGGAGAATGTTAACATTCGTGGGCGAACGCCAAATATGCCTGTGAAATATCGAATATATTAAATACAGACCGTAATATATTTAAATCTTTTATGCAAAAAAACTTGTGATTCTTGCTGCCGCCGAAGACCGTCGTATATTAAAACCTTTCATACAATCACTATATATACGAGATTACTCTAAGGGCTGTAATCCTACTTGCGGCACAAGGCCGTCATACAAAAACGTTTTTATACAAACAACTTTTTTATTTCGGAAATATACCAATCGACCATGTGAATGTCGATATTTTTCCGATTTCTGTCATTCACAGAAACATATACATACCGGGTGAAAATTGGAGGAGATTATTAGAAAAATTAGTATAGGAAATATGGTACCCATACTGACCTATACTGAAACCGCCCCATTCTGACTATGAGTAATCGCTTTCAAATCGTCTCAACAATATTTCAATAACGTATTCATTAAAACAAATATTCTTCAAATTCAAATATTTTAGGCGAAGTAAAAATGCATAGCGGTTGTTTCAAGTGTTGAAAAAAAATAATAATTTTTTTTCAAATGTTTTTTTATCAAAGTTAAAGAAACTCCTGCGGCCAGCAATATGATTTAAGTTAGTGTTCGAGTTTCATCGTTTCAGTTATGTCGTTTAATTATAACCCGCAAATAATCACTAATTGTCTATGCTAAAGGAAATTTATTTTCACGTGACGGAACAAAATGGAGAGTCCCTTGTTGTCGGTTTATTTATCTGAGGTAAAAAAAATTTAATCCAAATAAGTAAATTTCTTTTCATTCTCTATAAACATAAGCATCTGCTTCTAAATGCTTTTTCGAATATAACCCTGAATAATCGCAATTAGTGTCGTGAAAAAGTCGTATTTTATGAAGTTAATCTAAAAGTCGCAACACCATAAATCTTTCTAAGGTGTTAACTCCTGCATGGATCCATCAGCATTTGTGATTGCTACTTGTTTATCTGAAATTAATTATGCGATCGTCGCTTTTGAGTCATCATTACCATTTTGTAGTTAAACCTGAGGTGGCTGAAGTGACGTTATCACTGCTGAAGTGCGCTATGCTTTACTTTCTTTACACTTTCCATGATATAATTCGAAGAATATAACTTTCTTGACTTTGCTGTATAAAAAGTTAATCTACTACTCTTATCCATCATGTTGCTTTCCTCGTTCATCTCCTCTTAAACTGCTGCTTTTCGTCCTTTTTCTGCTATTTCACTTTCTCTTTAATAAAGAATGATGGGTAAAACAAAATAATTGTCGGAGGATGTGTTAACTCTTGATAGGATTGTAGTAAAATATCTACAGGCATTTAGCTTTAAGCCACCGGGAGGTCTATTTTGCCCTTACGCTATGTGCCAGGTCATAGATGACTTTATTGTTGTCCTCGTTGCTAGTGCTCTTTGCGAAAGACGACAGCGTTGACATAAATATATACTCGTATACGTTATATACTCACGTTGTTGTTTTTGCTGTCACTTTTGCTCTGTTGGTATGTCATATAATTGGGTTCCTTAGTATTAAGCATTTACAATTATTTGAGTATATGAGCCGAGTGAATTAATTAGGGTAGTTATTGTTATTATTGTTATTATTATTATTATTATTATTATTATTATTATTATTGTGAGCTAGCAGAAGAAGTAATTATTTTTCTAATTTAGTAGAACAATTTATAAATTAAAAAATATAAAAATAAATCATCACCTCATCAGCAGAACTTGACAATTAAAGAAATAATTTCTGACATCCTGAATTTTAGTTAAAATAACACGAATGTATATGGTATTTTTCAAATATCTTGGTTATTGCAGGACATTAGAAATTTCTTCATGTTTTATATTTTCTATATTTTGCATTTTATTTTCATTTTTAATATTTAACGTTTTCTAATTTTTCCTTCTGTTAACACTTCTTAGCCAAACTCAAACTTTATACTCTGTCAAGCAAAATGGTTTTGTAGTTTTTATTTCTTTTGAGAGACTTCTCGAATAACACTCTCAAGAACTTACTTAAACTATACTTGAACTTCAGTTACTATACAGTTAATATCTCTTCATATGTTTTAGTGTAAAAGTGTTCTTTGGATTATGAATAAAAGAAAAATGTTGTTTGCTTCGTTTTTTCTTTGGGGTGGTGTGAGCTCTTATTCCAAAATAAATCTGTCGTGAATGTAGATAAGTGTTTCTTATGTTGTCATACTGCTTGACAGTCAACGAAGTAAGCAAACAAACGAACGAATAAAAAGTAATGACATAAAATGAAAGTATACCCTCATTTAAGGCTAGTAAGGCGCATAATCCTTAGCCTTAACCTATCCTTCATGCACAGACATACGGACACATACGCACACCTACAAACGAAAAATCATACGCCAAGGCAGTTTCTTTATAACTGTTTGTCGAAATCCTTAAAACCTAATCAGCGTAACGTGTTGTCTCGTAATTTCGTATATGCATTCACACCCCGTTAGGAAAATAAGCCATAATGAGACCTTCATTAAGAAATAGTCGGTTCATTGTATTTATCTATAGAAAATCAATGAATTTCACTAGATTAAACTGAGCAGTTTCATTTCTGAGAAATGGATATGAGAAAATTCACAGTAGATGGGATCAAAAGAGCAGGCAATAATATTTTCAATTTTTAATCGTAAATGTCCGTCGACCCAAAGCTTGCTACTTGACAAACCAAACGAATTTATCTATCGAAATTTGGTATTCACTGAAAAAGCATGAGCCTTCCGTCAGAAGCGATAATAATCAAGCGATGATTCGGTCCGAACTAAAACATTACCAAAGTAGTTTCCCATGCATATTGAAATTCTTATAGAGAAAGAGTTTAATTATTGCTTGCACAACAATTGTTGTGCATTAATTGTTGTTAATTATTATTTGCACAACAATTGAATTATTAACAATTCATATAAATTCTATAAGCTATATTTTAATACTTAATATTTCTCATGATTTCATTTAAAAAAATAATAATAGATAAATGTCATTGCTACGATGAAATAGAATGCCGAAACAAAAGATGAAATAATTTCATCCGTTGACGACCCGGGGAAGTCGGTCAAATGATTAGGTCTTTTGGTGCTGTTTACATTAGTGCTCCTACCGTGTGGAAATTGAAAGATGGAATAAACAACGTTTGAATTGTTTTTCGAATGCATTCCACAGTCGACCACTGTTTGTGTAACCAAAGAATATAGAGTAGACTATACTACCAAAGAATATAGAGTAGTCTACTCTATGTTCTTTGATACTACTCTATATTCTTTGGTGTAACGCTTAGTTTATTTTGTTACCCTGTGTTTCTTCAACATGCTGAAATAATTCGAAATCTTAGGTTGCAGAGTCTTGTTTCTGGAATGATAATTCTTTCTCAACTTGTTTCAGTTTTTCACACGAAACACCGAAGTGGAGTCTACTTCGTTGGCAACACAAACTGGAAGAGAGACGTAACAATTTCGTGGACGATGATGACAATGTTGATAACGACAATTGTGTCGCCGCGACGACGATGCCAGTGAAGCGGCAAGAAAGCAGCGAAACCAGCGACATCAACAACAGATTGATATCAACAATAGATTGATATCAAAAGTATCTGTTGGAAGATTCAAGTATCTCAGTTTGAATTCGCGGCTCGTCGAAGATGTGTGCGGTTTGTGGGTCTCGTTTGAACGATACGCGGCATACGTGGTTATTGTCGTCTATATTCTGTTACTGTCACTGACGAAATCAGGCGAAAATAAGAATGGCCGGTTCGTTTTGTAGATGTTTTCCATACTTTTACAATTTACTCGTAGCAAAACAAAGAATTCATTTGCTGTCGTATCATCAGTGATGTTGTCATCATCGGAGCATACTTCAACCGTTTTTAATCGAATTCATCGTGCTAAAATGAAATGTTTGTTGTATTTCAGATGACATCCTACGTTCTGAATTGCAATCACTTTTTGAAACGGAATATATAACATTGTTTTCAAATCAGACAAAATGTGAGGACGCATCTGATATATTTCAATATGAATTGTTGGAAATTATCACTAAATTATAAAATTTTAAAATCTGGAAATTTTGAAGAGTTGTAAATTAA
Source organism: Physocephala rufipes (assembly GCA_963966595.1). Lineage (NCBI taxonomy): Eukaryota > Metazoa > Arthropoda > Insecta > Diptera > Conopidae > Physocephala > Physocephala rufipes. The sequence goes on from OZ016501.1 coordinate 44,421,199, forward strand.
CTTTTATGACCATAATTAAAAGTAATGAACAAAAAATAAATATTAATTGGAGCAACAACAACGATAACAGTATGAAGACAATAAATTGATTTCAAAGATTCCTCCAATAGTTTTTGAAAATACTTCTTTTCTTTTTGAAAATCTCAGTTTGGTGTATCTGACCTATCCTACCGGAATGAGCAATTTAACATTGATTAGATAATAACCAACAACAAACCAACAACGAACCGTTGACCAATCATAATTAATTGCCTTTTAAGCGTTGTTTTTGATACGCTTAAAAGTAAGTAAATATATGATAAGAATAATATATTTACTTACTAAAGAATGCTATTTCTTACTCTATGGTTTAAGGAAGTATGTTGAAGATCAGTTTGAAAACTTTTTAAACAATAGAGATGGATAGTGTGGCGTTTTCAAAATAGTTTCACTTAAAATATTAAAGGAATTACAAATTCAAAATATAATAAAAGACGAATTGATTAGGGGTAGAAATAATATTTTTTAAGTGTGGCTAATATTTTTCTTAAAAAGCTAACAAGAATTTGTTTAACAAATAACCAACATAAATGTTCTTTATTTCAGTGATTTAAAAAACGAACCGAAAATTATAAGAATAGAAGATTAGGAGAAAAATTATACATTCCGTCAAATTATAAAACTTAATTTCTTAAAGCTAAACGATTTATTTGAATAAAATTGTAACATGCGATTAATTAATGTTAAATTAAATAAGGTTAATGTTAATAAATCAAAATATCTTCCCAACTCTTCACCAACTTCTGAAATAAAGGTCGAATTCAATTGGAAAAATATTTGGACAGGTGAAAAATAATACGACAAAAGAGGGCTTCAAGGCTTCTAAAAATGGCTCTAAGAAAAGATTTTGGCATGGGTAAACAAATATTCTTAAATTCACAAGCATACCAGCTTAAGTAAAAACATCTCTCTGCCTCTGATATTCGACGCAAGTTACAAAAAATCTGAAAATTATTTAGAATTTGTTTGAAAAAGTTTTCGAAGCTAAAGTCTAATTGAAAAAATTAAAATATTTTACAATTATTCCAAAATATTGAAATCAATTGTTTCACTTTCTACAATTTATGAATTTATTTACCTTCAACGCATTCCTTTGCGTGGATGCAAGATAACATCAAGAATTGCTGTAATCGGTGTTGTTGGGATTTTAGTTTTAAAGAATAATTCTAAAAATGATTGTGACTCCCACTCAGTTGCTCGTTTCAACAGTTATAATGTCATTTTATCGTATATTATTAAATAATTTTGCTCAATTTGGAAATTAGAGAAAACTGTATACTGCCTTTTTTAAATTGCGTATAATAAATTGGAATTTTTGATATTAATTGATAAAAAGGAAATTGAACAAACCAATCTTATTATTATAAGCAGACGAAATTAAGTTCGTAATTCTGCTGATAAGTAATTTTACATTAATCCCCTTTTCCTTTTTTTGAAAATAGTACGTGAAAAAGTAATTAGTATCTACCAGCTTAATTAATATCATCGGTATAACGGAAATATCGATTCAATTTAGTAATTGTAATGCATAGTCGCGAATCGGCTATATTTGCCAAATATCTTTACATCATGTAGATTAAAAGGATTACTTCCAAATAGGTAGATTATTACGTTGCACAAAGCACAAAGCAATGGCGAATAAACCACAGAAAACTGAAAGATAACCGCAATAACAACAATAGTATAATAGTAAAACGAACAAATTAATCGTTTATATCCACACCATTTCCTCTCACTGTTTTCAATTAATATTAGTCATTAATCATTAGAAGCAAGATCAACCAAAGAGCTTTGGTTGTTTGTTTCGTAACTCCGAAATTTTTTAAAAGGCATCTTAAATGCATACACTTGTCATTGAAATAATTATAATTTGAGTTTAATTTTTCGTAAATATTTCGAACTTAAAACTTACCTTAGCTTTTCTTGATATCTGTGGTAGGGTGAGAAGATCTGCCATCTGAAATAGGTTTACTTTTGTATATAGGCAACTCGCTTTGGTATAAGTTCTTGCGAGTTTGAAGGAAGTAAGAGAGAAGGGTGTTAAAAGGGAGGGTTCATGTAATCTCCTGGATGATAGTCGTTACGTAGAAAGCATTCATGCAATAAAATGCCTTTTATGGCTTCATTACTCCTAAACTTTGGTTTCCGTTTCTTTTTTTTTCATTGTGAACTTTTGCGTTCTCTTAAATTATATGCGATAAGAGCCATTTGAAGATTTGGATCGAGAAACAATAGCGGCAAAAACACAACACCCACAACGATAAGAGTCCAACGTTAATGAACGCAGTAGATATTTTATGTATACCTTTGAAGGGAGGATGCCTTAGCCATAAAATTCTCATTTTACCCCAGGTAATGCCAACCTTCGCGAATGAAGTCTGCGGGTTTTCAAATATTTTTTAATTGTTGGGTGGAGGCTTCGCTAAAGTGTTCCAAAGTAATTTACGTAATTGAAGTGTTCAAAAGTATTTTACCAATGACGCAAGATCATCGCTTCGCTTATTCAAATGCGCTCATTTAAATCGTCCTCATTTTAATTTTATTATTTTATACTTCGTAAACATATTTTAATATTTTTTATTTAAAATGGGTACGAGAACTTCATAACGACCATAGAAGTGGGCTTTTACAGAATATAATAAAATACAATGAAATTATCACCAGCTTATCGATAGTATTGCGGAAGAAAAGGATACAAGCATCGCACTTAAGCTATTTAACCCCTCGTCCCTCGTCGTCTTCATTCAATCTATTGTTCCCTTGAAGTAGTTGGATGATATTAGACGGAAGCCGGCTGTCATCGTGTCATTTATCTTATTATTTTCATATTTTCACACCTTTTATGAAGTAATTGGTTCTATGCACGAAATTTTATAGGCTACCGAAGACCGTACCGTACCAAGAGCATGTAAGCAAATTCTATTTCCATCTTTTCTACCCTATCACTTTTCCTTCATCACTTTTGCATCCTTTTCTGTTCTGGCAAACATTTCATCGAGATCTACCGCGTTCTGCTGTGAAGGCATTAAGGCATCAGACATAATTCAATTTAGTGAAACTGCCGATTTTATTGCTAGATAATATTGCCAACAACACATCGCTACTATGGCTTGAGCAGAGAAGGAATAATATTTTGATGAATATTGTGAAACAGACTAGTGTTAGGCAAGGGAAGTTTGGGCAACTATAAATTCAGTAGAGATCCTTATTTTTTCTGTTTTTTATTTCCTTCAGGACTTGTTTACGATGAATTTCAAATTTTTTTCAGCAAGATATGAACAAATTTCATAATTTATAAACTACCAGAAAAATATCTCAAAAAATTGTGCAAATTCCAAAAGTTAGGTGAAGGAATAGAGATTATGGATGAACATTTAATTTTGTTTTATTTTGACGAATTAGTGACCAGTACTTACGAGATTCTTAGATAATTTAAACGGGTTACATATATTACAATAATCGTCACTTAGTCGTCATAAATTTTATAATATTAATTCGCCACAAATAACTACTTCGATACGCATATTACAACAACAACATAAAGGCAAAATAGCGCAAAGTATAAAAAAGACATTGGTACAAATATTTCCCGATTTTATTTTCTTATAAAAAACGAGAAAACGGAATTATTGTCCAAGGAATTCTTGTTCACCTATCGTTAAAGCAAAATGTATTGAGATGATGCGACGTCTTCTTCTGTCCTATTACTTCTTCTTTTCCTCCTCCCTTTTCCCAAGAACTCTCCCTTTTTATTTTCTTTGGTTTCTTCTTCGGCATCCTTATTCTTCTTTCCCTTTCTTTGATATTTTATTCTACCCGCTCATTTCACGTCATGACATCCATTAAAAATTGATTTCAATTTAAAGTATTTAAATTGAAAACGGCTGGAAATGATCATTTTCATTTTCATAAGATAAAGAATAAAAAATAAAAGATTCTTTCTTTTTTAAATTCAGGGGACGCCACTAACTCATTTACTTCCTTTTACTAAAGGTTTCGCTGCTTATTCAGGGTTCATATTTCATGGTATAAAATGCTTTTAGATTTTCATCGGTCTTCATCACTTGGGACACTAATAAACTTTTTTAGAATATTTTTAGCGCCTTTTACACAATCAAGTTAGCCCAAACCCCGAAAATTCAGTTTCAATTCCCAAAAAAAAACCGTATTTTGTGTAGTTGAATTTGATACTACTTGGTTTAAAATAATGTAATGAATGATATGACTGGCTAGAAAGGAAATGGCATAAAATTGGAAGCAGATGGCCTGCAGTAACAAATATTAGTGTTATTATTACAATCGCTCGAAAATTCGTTTGCTGTTTCATCACGTTGTTTTTCTTGTAATAAGAAGAAATTGATTTTCTGCTACATTCTGGCTGATGATTTCGGTGCGCGTCTTGATTGATGTCTTCATTTATTTATAATTTTCCTTAGACATTTTATTTCTTTCATGCAGTTTTTCAACTTTTTCTTATTTTCTTAGTGGTTAATAAATTATAAAAGTTTGTATGAGCATCGAAAGGCACTCGAGTTATTCACTAATTTGCATTTAACTCTTTTTGTGAAAGATATTAAAAAAGCGTTCGGGCTTTTGAAAATTGAAAGAAAGTATTTTTTAAACAAACTAATGCACGATATTCAGACCAACGGAAACTTGCAAACTTATTTATACAACAATATTTTCTAATTTTTCGTCAACCAATCATGTCCTTATTTTCTTCTCTTTGTCCGTCGTGGCTTGAATCCATACATTCAACAAAACATCACCCATCAATTCTCACATTCATTTTTGGGTCGCTTCCCAGAAACCTTTTAACAATAAAAATAAAACAACAAAAACCCAAAACTGTAAAATGAGAATAAAACTTTGTATCGGTTAATCCTAGCTTCAATTAACTGAGGGTATGTTACGACACACGAAAATTTTAAAATTGAAGTAAGTTTTTTGCGTTTGACTTTCTTTTTTTTTTTTTGTTATTTTTTATTATTCGTAGAAAATCTTAGTCTTAAAGTTCTTAAGTTAAAATCTTAGTTTTAAAGTAAAGAAAGTCTTAGTTCCATCCGGCAAAAAAACAATATAGGAACTCATTGCCAACGAATTGTCTTCTACCACACGAAACAGCAACAGAAATAAACAAGTATAATTAGTAAAAGAAATAAAGTGCAATAAAAAATTTAAGGAAGCAACACAAACAAAAAGTCACAGCAAGAATAGCAAAAGTATTCAATGCCAGCTAATTAAAAACTAAGGACTTTCTCCCTAGAACGAATGAACGAAAGTGTGAGGAGCATTTCAGTGTGCTCTTTAGTTAGTTTCGAACAAAAAAAAAAAACAAAACCTTTCGCAATAAGTGAATTTCTTGCCCTAATGAAAAGTGTTGCCGCGTGTTTATTACGAAACTAAAAGAAATAACTAAGAGCTTCGGCTTGGTCGAAGCTTAAGTACCTTACAGTTTTAATACAAATTCATAGATTGATTCTCACAACCAGTGGGTGGTACGCGCCCGTTGTTTGAGGTCAACATTTTCCTAAACTGTTCATTTTTAGGTATAATCTCAGTGGCAAAGTTACTCAGAAACCGCAAAGAAGCAGAGATAAACACGCACAGATAACACGGCCTTTTAACAAGTAGGCGCGAGACTGACCCGACTACACCCATTTCTAAGCGGCACGTAGAGACAGAGATTATATAAAAGAATATATATAAAACATCCCTCTGGACACCCCTCTCATGTATTCTGGTGAATTCTATACAAAGAATATAAAATCTCGCCATTAAATTTCGTCTGCAAGCTGAGGAAATGAGCTATTAATCGTATTACCCTTAAAAATTGGGCGCGTCACTGGGTTAAGGCGATAATTCGTGAAAAAATTCATCCCAAATGCTCCAGAAATTGCACTGAGAAATTAACCACAAACATGAATTATGTATTATTTATTATTAAAATTAAGCGGGTCTCTACCCGATTTTCACCCATTTAGTAACCAAACAGTTCACGAAGGCAGAGAATGTTTGTGCCAAATATCAGGAAGAGAGCTTTTGTTTCCAGCGAAAATCGTAACAAAATTGATCAGTTTCGACAAAAAACAGCATCGCGTGAACATTGCTAAGGAAATTAAATTTGAAATTAATTTTGAAATTAAATTTAGTCCCCTCAAGGAAAGCTGTCCCACGAGCCAAGACCGGAAACACGCTCCAAGAATGTAACGGCTTTGCTTGAAGTTTTCTTTCACTGTATTGACGTGGCTCATCATGAGTTTTTATGACAGGATAGAATGGTCAATTAGAAATATTACCTGTAAGTTATGCGAAGATTGCAGGAAGAAATCCGCCAGAAATGACCGAATTTCTAAAAAACGAAACTTAATTTTTCATAAATCTCTTATGAGAATTAATCGACCAAGGTCAATGTCAAGGTCACAAGAAATTTAATATCTTGAAATTGGATATTTTTAAGTTTTCTTAAAAGAAATTGAGTTGGCAAGGAATGTACATACATTGTTTAAGTCTGGCGGAAAAATGAAAAGCCGAATGCTGATTAAGCGATGAATATTGCATTTCTCTTAAAATGTGAATGGAAAATCGATATTTTATTTTCTTACATTTCTATTACTTTGTTTGATTCTCTTTTTGAGGATTAATACCAGACAAAAATTTATGAATAAAATAAGAGTCCTACGAAAACAAAAACACTAAAACTGGGCAGAACAATAGAATAATTTTGCATGTAAGGTGCCCGGTAGAAAAGATCTATTATATCAGGAAAGTTTTTTTTCTACTTTCCAACCCGCTAGCATTTATGGCTATTTTTTTATACATTAGAGAAATGACCGAAAAATGCAGCTTCGTTCTTTTACCCCAGAAGATTATTTAAATAGCTTCAATTAAGTTTCTAACTGGACTACGTTCTTACGCAATCTTTAGGCCATTTGCTTATATCTTTCCTAGTTTTTTTATATCGAGGAGTAATATATTTTTCCATATTTAATCGTTTCCATAATAAATCGAATTGAAGTCATGGAATGAGAATGATTTGGCGGGGATGAGAACAAAAGAGAAAACGAGATATCGTGAAATAAAGGGCAATAATTCAGCATTTTCTCACATCACCCAAATTGCTAATTATCGATTCTCTATAAATGTATTCATAAATCATTTATATGAAAACAATTTTATTCAATTTAGGTATTAAAATACCTTTGGTCATCGGAAACTTATGTATCAAACTAATTTCCGTTTCGTTGTGGTTATGACGAAGTAATAAAAGAAAATAAAAAAAAATGTTTACAAATTCGAAATTATTCCCACCATCTCTTTCGAAACTCTGCGCATTTCATCAGCCGTTCCATCTGCAAAAATAAAAAATAAATTTTGCAATTTTGCAATAATTTCGATATTTCGATAATTGTTGTTCTTGTTATTAATTTTGGTGAGAGCATAACTGAATTAAGTGCTGTTAATTTTGTGCCATCAAAAAGTGTTCAATTCATTGCAAAATTTGTTTCGCGTTATCCCACAACTAAAGACTGAAACAATTCTGAAGGACGCTTGTTATTATTCTGCTTATTTTAATGCATTCAATGCTTTCCATTTCCATTTCCAAAATTCGTTATCCCAAACTATTTATTTTTTTCTTTATAATCATGACGATATCTTTTTATTATCGGCTCGAATTTCATTAAGTTTCATTAAGTTCATTAAGTGATTGATAAATGGTCGTTTTTCCCTATTGATGAGTTTACGTTAACATTGAAAAAGCCATTGTCTGATTTTGACATTTTCTGTCTAAAACTATCCTTTCTGTAAAATCCTTTTTCTAAAAGAAGAAAAAATCATTAATTTTAAAAAGTGACAAACAAGGAAGATAATTTTTTACCGCGTTTTAAATTATGAAAAAGTTGTTCAAAAAGTTTCTGTTCTTAAGAAACAAAACGTTTGCAGTAAAATTTTTGGCATTTTTCAAAATTTTAATTTTTGTTTTTTCAAAATTTTAAACTGTTTTCACTAAAGCACTTTTCAACGGTTTTTGAGATTAGATTCGACAGGTTTTACTGCTTGTAAAAGAATTTCCATAAGATCTCAATTGTGGGCAACAATTTATGCTCAGAAAATTAAGGGTATCTTTCCCTTTTATCACCCATCAGCTCGTATATATTCGTTTTGGCACGCGTCTTATTCGTGATTACAGAGTTTGGCCCGATAACAACTATGTGTACCAACAAACTCTAAACAAACAATTTTTGTAAAACGTGCGCGATTGGAGATGATTGGAGATAAACGGCGGGAAAGTCGCATTCAGTCAATTGATCGAAATAGTGTTATGGTTTTATCGTTATAGCGCTTCAGTCGAGTAGTGAACGATAACTTCTTTAAACTCACAATTTGTCCACGTCAATTTCGATGAAATACAAATCACATTACGATGTTGGGCAAATTAAAACGTCAGAAGGATAACAAATGAAAGGCTATGGGAAAAATTTGAAAACATCATAAAGTACTGAGGGAAATTACTGAAAAAACCTATTAAACAAATTCTGACAAATGTTATTTATTGTTTTTCTTTTTCGCATAAAGCAAGGTTAAGTACCTTTTGAAAAAGTAAAGAACATTTTAAAGAAAGGCGAGAGAGTTCCTGTAATAAATATTGTCAGATAATCGAAAGGTTTAGACTATTATTTTGTTTCAATTTTGAATTATTCGTTTCCATTCTATCTCCCCATCGTCGGCGTCATCCTTGATAGAAAAGTTATAACATATTTAAATCCTTAATTCCTTCAGGTCTTTGACAACTTACAGGATGCTTTGACAACTTGTTAATTAATGATGATTAAAAGGATCTGCCACCCAAAACTTATTTAGCTAATTACTGTTACTTCTAATAAGAGTTTATGAAAATAATACCCGGGTGGCTAAATAGCAAATTTGTTAATAGTATTTTTTACATGAAATTATACTCGTTCTAGTTTAGATGTTGCGATTTATTAAGAATTTTATAACATTCATCGCCCACGCAATTACTAAGTAATATTAGCAGTAATGGGAGTAAATGATAACTTTGAATTTGGGTTTCATTAAGAATGTGGTAGGAAATATATTTACAAAATTTTTATTTTTCCTCTCTATCACCCTCCGAATCTTCCCAACTGAATTGAATTGACTTCTTTATTGGGATGTTTTGAGAGTTTGCTTTGAGAATCAGAAGGAGTCATGCGTACACACTTTCACACATACATACTTTTCATTTTATAGTAATTTATCATAATGAAATCGTGCAGTATTGGCAAATGAAACTAAAAACTATTTTATGTTCTTAAATTCTTAATTCTTTTGCATTGCAAACAAAAGCAAAGCATTCGATCGTTTGATTTCAGCTCTTTGATTTTACCCCACATCTCAGTTTTATTGCCGTGCATTTGCATTTTGTAAAGTCTTTTAGCGATTGCGTGTTTATTTGTTTGTTTATTTTTTGTTCATTTGTTTCGCTTTTGTGTATATTTGCTCTTTTAAACCAAAGAGTCTTAAGAATCCCTGAACCGAATTAAATACGGTTTTTATAACTTTCCTTTGATTATAAGTAGTAAGTCATTGTGAATTATTATAGAGCAAGCTTATTTAGGAGCCATTACACAGCTGTTGCTTTATTATTTTCAGTAGCGTGTTGAAAACATTATTTATTTTAAAATCTATAAACATATTTCATTGCGTTTATGAAGAGAAAAGTGATAGAGAGAGAGACAAAAGGAAGAACCTGATGAAAAAGAGCAGGAAGGAAAGTGACACTCTACTTTTTTTCTGCTTGGGCCTTTAAATTCAGTGTCCGGTTGGATGCCTCTAATTTACATTTTTGATCCTGACTGTCTGAGGAACTTTTAAGGAAACTTTTATCATTAAAATTTAGGGATTTATAATTCAAATTAAATTATAATTCAAATTTTTAATGTGCATTTAAATAATTTTTCGCGCGTTTTCATAATAACAATCGATGTTTACTTTTTCCACTTCGAGTACAAAAAAATTGATATTTTAATGAAGTAAAAAATAAAACTTAAACAACGTTTTTTCATAAAGAATTATTAAAAATTACAAAGTAAAACTTACGAAGAATGAGTAATTTCTACACCTTTTCCACTTTTACTTCAGGAAGCGTCACTTTAATTTCAGAAATAGTCAATTTAATTTCAGATAGTATCAAATTACTTCAGAAAGCGTCAAATGTACTTCAGAAGTAATCAAATTAATTTCAGAACTGGTCAATTTAATTTCAGAAAACATCATTTATTTTCAGAAATGGTCAATTTAATTTCAGAAAGCATCAAATGAACCTTCGAAATGATCAAATGTACTTTATAAATAGTCAAATGTACTTCAGAAATAAAAAATCTTGTCAAAAAATGTTATTCATATTATATAATCCTATATTATATCGTAAATATTAGTCTTAAGAATTCTTTAATAATTTACATTGTAATTACATTACATTTCTTAACATCATAATCACATTCCTTAGTTATATTAGATATCTCATTTGTAAATTACATTGATTAAATTTTGTTTTTTCTATAAAAATCAATAAAGTTTTTTATAATGATTATTAAGTTTTGTTTATATTCTCTTATATAGAAATTAAAAAACGCACAATTTAGTTAAAACATACTCGCCCTGTAACACTCTTAATTTATGAATTGAGATTTTTTATTTCTGAAGTACATTTGACTATTTCTAAAGTACATTTGATCATTTCGAAAGTTCATTTGATGCTTTCTGAAATTAAATTGACCATTTCTGAAAATAAATGATGTTTTCTGAAATTAAATTGACCAGTTCTGAAATTAATTTGATTATTTCTGAAGTACATTTGACGCTTTCTGAAGTAATCTGATACTATCTGAAATTAAATTGACTATTTCTGAAATTAAAGTGACGCTTTCTGTAGTAAAAGTGGAAAAGGTGTAGATGACTAATATGTATTTATAATAAATTATCATCAAGGCTCTTAAAAGCATTACGAGGTTCATCAAATTTACGACAATTTTATTTTCGAAAATAAAAAAAGCAATCTGAGAAAGGTTAGAGAAAGGATGGATATAATCAGCAAACGAATTATCTGCAAAATCTTCAATTAAATTTTTATATCCTATTTACTCTACAATATAAAACAATTAATAAATATGTCAGACTTTAAATGCACATTATGTAAACGGCAAAAAAGTGGATTAAAATAAGAAACGATATAATTTCGGATCGTTAATTTAAATTGAATCACTTTTGTCTAATTCTGCCTTTATTTTTCTGGTCTGATTTACCAAATCTGAGTCGGTCATTTTAAAATGATTAATTAATGATGATTTGGTGATGCTATCCTGTATAATCCTGAACAATCTGATTGTATGCTATCCTGTATAAAAATGTATTTTGGGAGCATGGGGGAATGGTACAAGGCCGTGATATTTAAATGAACACCGGAATAAAAGACTGTTTATTTTTGATGTTGCTTAGACTTGTCCTTCTTTGACTATTTGCTCAACCTTTTTAGACTCTTTACTCTCTTTTTCTAGCTCTTCCTAAGTTTGAAGTTTTTTTTTTCTAAGTTTTTCTTCGGTAAAACGAAAGACGAAAATCAGAACAGAGAACGAATAAAGAATTATTTTGAGCGGCTGTAGATACCACTCACATTTTTAATTCCTTTAAACTTGCTTACTCTTCTCAAATCCTCTGCCTTTGGTTAGGCTTTTGTTAGTCAGTTAAGTTCAGTTCGGATTGTCTTAACTTTCCTGTTTTATGCTTTTTTCAGTTGACCTCATTTTAGTTTTTTGCCCGTCATCCTTTTCAGGAACGTGAAAACCTACTGCACTCCACCGATCCCCTCCTAACCTCTGTCTCGTTTTCATTTACTTTTCTTGGCATGGCTACAGATCTCATTTTTTGTGTGATTTGTTTTTCTCTCAAAAAGGCTTTATTTGATGAAATTGAATTATCAACGGTTGAATGAATGAAATGGAAGAAGGAAAATAAGAGGGCGGGATGGAAAAATAAGGAAAAACCAACAATAAAAGCTAAGGAAAACCGAAATGAAATGAGCAATTGAAGAAATTGTGTTTAATCATTTCGAAAAATTAAAGTGTCGAACATTTTCGAAAGCCAAATATAATTGTAAAAGTTGGATGGTTTAATTTACCACCACGGTCTGAGATTGCTTCAAATATGACCTGCCGCTTTTCCGGCAAAGACTTCCGGTAAAACTTTGTAATACGACTCCACAACTTTCTTTAAACAAAATACTTTGAATTTATAATTTAGACAAATGGCCCTAGTGAAACATTTTTTATAGATGACACACATTTATGGATATATTATACTATCACACCAGATATATATATATATATATATATATATATATATATATATATATATATATATATATATATATATATATATATATATATATATATATATATATATATATATATATATATATATATATATATATATATATATATATATATATATATATATATATATATATATATATATATATATATATATATATATATATATATATATATATATATATATATATATATATATATATATATATATATATATATATATATATATATATATATTATATATATATATATATATATATATATATATATATATATATATATATATATATATATATATATATATATATATATATATATATATATATATATATATATATATATATATATATATATATATATATATATATATATATATATATATATATATATATATATATATATATATATATATATATATATATATATATATATATATATATATATATATATATATATATATATATATATATATATATATATATATATATATATATATATATATATATATATATATATATATATATATATATATATATATATATATATATATATATATATATATATATATATATATATATATATATATATATATATATATATATATATATATATATATATATATATATATATATATATATATATATATATATATATATATATATATATATATATATATATATATATATATATATAATATATATATATATATATATATATATATATATATATATTATATATATATATATAATATATATATATATAATATATATATATATATATATATATATATATATATATATATATATATATATATATATATATATATATATATATATATATATATATATATATATATATATATATATATATATATATATATATATATATATATATATATATATATATATATATATATTATATATATATATATATATATATATATATATATATATATATATATATATATATATATATATATATATATATATATATATATATATATATATATATATATATATATATATATATATATATATATATATATATATATATATATATATATATATATATATATATATATATATATATATATATATATATATATATATATATATATATATATATATATATATATATATATATATATATATATATATATATATATATATATATATATATATATATATATATATATATATATATATATATATATATATATATATATAATCCTACTATATTCTTACCGTATAATATAGTATATATAGTCTTGCTTATAATCACCACCTGTGTCAATTGAGCCACGTCGGTCTGTCGGTTTGCCTGCCTGAATATTTCCCTGAGGTGTTTCGTATTAAAAATTACCGAAATAGGACTTGCTCCACGTCTACTTTTTTGTAATTAAAACGGATTTTTGGGTTTTAACAGCTCAATACCTCAGATAAGACTTAAATTTAACCATTAAGGGCATCTAAAGCAATGTATATTTTTTTAAAAATGGGCACGGTCCGGCAACTGTGGTCACAATTAAATCAATGAGTGTGTATCGTAGGATGTAAACCACAAATACGAGTGTGAGACGTGTGTTAGCATTCTTACGTATTATCATCGCTTAATTTTCTCAGCTTCGTATTAAATTTTAATAAAAATTCCCAAATTGGCATATGAAAAAATAACCCAATGGAATTCAATCTTTGTAAAAAATTTTCACAATGGAATCTGAGCTCAACTACAAAAATGAATTTTAATAACGTAAAGTTTCAAATTTGTTATTCCATTTACAGAATTGTCGATACACTGAATACATTTTTTCTGCATAAGAGCATAAGAATTAAAATCAATCCACTTTCAGCCTGTTAAATATTGAGTATATCTAGGAAGAATAATGCCACAAACAATAAAAATGACGGAAAACCATATTAAAATTTAATGAAAAATCGAATGTTGCACCAGAGACACATACTTTAGGACAAATAACTCTAAAAAGCCAAATTAAGCGACACTTTCTCAAAGTATTTAATATGCCTTGTTTTTTCTTCTTCTTCTTTACAGACGCCCGGTAGCGAGAGAAGTGAAATAAGGAAGGATAGAAAATGGAAATAAACAAAAAAATGAAAACCGACGGAAACGCAGAGCTAGGAAGAAGGAAGAAGTAAAGCGAAAACGTTCGCCTAAAGCTAAAATCCTTATGCTGCTATTAAAAAGTGGCTAATCTGAAGGTCCGATACGGGACGATCTGCCGATACAATGATGACGGCCGGCGACTGATTCCGTTTTATGGTTGACGCTAAAATGGAGACCCATCCGAATGGAATGAAGTAAACTAGACGCATTCGAAGAGGGAAATAGGAACGACAGTAAACCCAATTACAATAATTTCATGTGTTGCAAACACAAAAAGCTACCATTGCCGAAAATATCACCAATAAAATTACAATAATAAAAAGTTGTTTAATACTTTGTAAATCTGAATGAAGCGTGAATGTGTGTGTTTGTAAGGAAACTGATAAATTGATACTGCTTAACTCAGACAGTAGTAATGGCAAAGAACAAACTGGCAACACCAACAGCAGTAGGAGCAGTACGAATTTTTCGCAAACGATGACTACTATACGTTTGGCAAACCATCATGAGCAAAACCTTCAGGCGCATCGTGGAACCCATCACCCGAGGAGCAGCGGAAAAACATTCAAAAACCGCAGAATAACAAAAAGCTCGCGCAGCAGCAATAAAATCAACCCAAACATCCACAACACAAATAACATTACTTGCATCAGAATATTTCACGATCATTTCCACTGTAGCAACACAATAAGGCTGTGCAGATATTTCAAAAGAACAGTAAGTTATAAAGTAAAAAAATAATTCCCCGAATTTATTGAGTAAAAATTGTTTAAAGTGTTATTTCCTTTAAGATTGTTTGAAGGTCCTCCGTCTGTTGATGGCATTGTTAGCTTTTTGAAAAAAAATCAGGCTTTTGCATTATAAATAATGCAGATATAATGAATTATTTCACTCACACCGGCAAAGTTTCCCTAGACGGTACTTTACCTGAATACTAATGAATAACAAATTATTTTAAAGTATTCAGTCGATTAAAATATTCTGTCAAATCGAATCAAGCAAGCGAGAAATTTAAATAAATTATAATAATTATAATTATCATAAAAGAAAAATTAAGTTTGAAATAAAGAAAAAACTTTTATATATTCATAAAACTGTCCAGACTAGCTTAACCCATCTTCAACCACTATGCTTTTCCCTTAAGATAAAGACATGAAATTTCATGGAGTAGCTACTAAGGCCCTCGTGATCACTTCTGCAAAAAATCAGATCTGTAAATCTTCCATGATCTTAGATATGGCGTGTTGCGAAAACGCAACGTTGGCGAGTTAGGTGTATATTACAATAACTAAAACAAAATTAAGAAAAAAGAAACCTTTTGTAACGAAATAGGAAAATGATGTCTTTTATTGAATAAAAAATTTTATGGGGCAAGTAAATTCTAATTTTAAGTAACTCTTTTATTAGTTATTCAAGATTTTCCCCATGATAATTATCAAAACACTTAGGGTGAAGTGATTTATTGCATTTTTTGCATTCAAAAACTGTCTGTGAATGACATTTAGCACATCTTTTTCGTTTGCGATCAGGAATTTTCCATATTATATGCTCATTTACAGCCAGGCGTGGCAGTCCTGACGTAGCAGCGTCTACACCAGATCCTTCAGATTCCGGTTTCTGTTCATGGCGATCTTCGTACAATAACAGTCCACGTGCCAAATCACTTTTGAATTGTATTTGAGACATCGGAGGATTTCCTTCAGCTTTAGCTACCATGCAGTGAATTTTCCAAGCATTTACACTTGCGGAATTGACGCAGTTAGTCCACAGTGGCCACCACCATTTCTTACCACGAACAGCGATTCGATAATTGGCAACGCCATTGTCGTGCAAGTCAACACCTCCCATGTACTTATTGTATTCGTTTATTATTTTCGGTTGCGGGAGCGACACTTTCTTCTTCAGGTCCCGTGAATACCGCAGAACTGGAACTTCTGGTTGCGCACCAACGTAGTTAGAAATCACATTGACTTCGTTGTTATCATGCCAGCGAGCTACAAATAATTTATTGTTTTTTTCGAATACAGTGTCATATTCATGTTTTTTCAAAAGTGAATCCGCTTTATGTTTACTTTGATGTGTTTTATTCTTACTTGTAGAGGCTAAAAAGGTATCAGCACCTCTCAATCGATTAGCTCTTACTGTACCTATTGCTCGAAATCCTCTTTCATTTAGCAAACAAAATAGGTAGTAAGATGAAAAGAAGTTGTCAAAATATACTGCATGATGTTCAGGATTTGGAACACACTCTAGAAGCTTTAAAACCACAGAGGCCCCCAAGCCTATTTGTTTGTCATATGGAGTAGCAGCACCAGCATATGGCATAGCTTCATATAAATATCCTGTGTCGGAACATATGCACCAATATTTAAAACCAAAACGAATTGGCTTTCCTCTTATAAACATCTTACAATTGTGACGACCAAAGTAGGGTATCATTTGCTCATCGATTGAGAGAAATGTAGAAAAAATCCCAAACTGCTGATATTTCTTATTTAAAAGATCAATCAGTGGACGAATTTTTGCAAATCGATCTGATGTGTCAATTTGTGTATTGTCCATTACATGAAAAATTTTTTTTATGGAACAAAATACATTTCGTGACATTGCCTGCTTTATGATAGGAATACCCAGATCTGGCTGCCGGGCCCAATACATTTGAAACTGAGGAACTGTATGATAGCCGGAAAATATTAAAATTCCTATAAATCTGTATAGACGCTCCTTGGTAATGGTTAGCATAATATTGTTTTGATGAGCATATAAATTGCTATTTTCAACCAATAGCCCCATAACTTCTTCATCGAAATATTGCAGAAATAACTGCAATGGTGTTTTACCACCTAAAGATGTTATATAATAAAAACGACATCACTGCAATATACATATAAGAAAAACTTACACATAGTTTCGGCGATGTTTTTCTGTATTGGCTCTACAAAACTTTCATTTGGAGCTTCAAAATTAAAGGTTAGACGATTGGTCTTCCTCCAACATGGCTCTCCGAAATCGCATTCAGGGGTATATTTTTTACTTTTAATAGCTGAGGTTGATGTAGAAGATTCACCCAGTAAAGCACTGGGTAGTAAAGGAGCACTAAAATCTTTTGAAGTCGAATCGTATTCGACTTCAATTTCACCAGCAATTTCTAAAGTAGGTGGAATATCGTTGACAAGATCTTCATCATCGATACACTCCTCGTCACTAATTAAATCTACTTTTGCTGGTGGAATGTATACAACTTTTGTGTTCTCATTGAATACAAGAGGCTCTTGCGATTCGTCTTCAGAAGAAGACACATTAATCAACTCATCAATTTCTTGCATTGTAAGAAATCGTCGCCTTGACATTTTTATTACTTATTTACTTTTTACACTTTATGTTTTGTACTATTATAATTTCTATACTACTACTGTTCCTTCGGTATGAGAATAATCTTATACTGATCCGCTTTCGTACTGATTATTCATATAATTTCTTACACCCTTTTATACAAATATTCTACGTGTGATACCGTTACGAGAAATTGCGTATCTCTTAAAAATTCACACATATATCCTCAGTTTATCTGTTTACTCAACATTGATTACAAGTGCGTTATCGGAACCGCGACATTGTGGCACCGTATCATTGGTGTCGCGTTATCATAGCTTAATTTATTTCGTCTTATGCATTTGCAATTGCCTGCAGCGACGAATAATTGCAGCGAAAAATACTCACTCTGGCTGACCTCTAATATACATCTAACTCACCATCGTTGCGTTTTCGCAACACCATTTTTTTACAAGTTACCTGAAGAAGATAACACAATTTTCAGCCTGAAATTTGTAATTTCTTGTTAATTTACTCTTTTCTCAAGACGGTTGAACATATTTCAAAATTTTTCTTTCATTTTTTCTGAATCTGGTGGTCATTTAAAAAAAAGTTCTTTTTTGGACCTTTCTTTAAAAAGAAATAATGGCAGAAAAAAATTTTGGATTATCTTTTTTGTAAGAAAAAATCCAAAGATAAAATAACAAATATTTGTTTAAAAAAAAATTTAATCAAATACCGGAAAACACTTTAAAGTTACAAGGATGCAAAGTTGTCGTTGCGAAAACGCAACGGCTGTTGAAAATGGGTTAATCCTAAAAAAGAGCTTTTTGTATACAAATTTATGCGAGAAAGTGACATATCTAATATTGCAGTATACAGCACTTGTTAAATGCTTTTTTGAATGTATAATTTAAAATTACTTCGGATACGTGTTTAGCATTGCAGATAGCCCTTCCTTTAATCTATAAAACACCTTTCATTTGTTTAGATTGAAATGATTTTTATATTATTAAAAAATTACGATTTCTGATTAATTATGGAACATGTATCCGTTTAAATGTATTCGAATTGTAATTCGGAAATTCCGTAATTTTTCAGATATTAAGTTTGGTTCCTTGCGTGTTTTCTAATTGTCGGTATAAAATCCATTTTAAACGGCAATCCATTCTTGGGTCAGCTAACAAGCAGATAAAATAATAAAGCAATTAACTTAAAAAAAGGGTGGTTTTATTATTTTTAAAACTATATATAATTTATCATCTCTCTATCACTCTCCAATCTCCCGACCTTGAGCTATTGTGCACGCATCGTATGATTATTTAAAGTAAAGCAATAAAAAGTATACCACCCTCCTAATCCTTTTCTCGTTAACATTAGGCGCCTAAATCAATTTTGACCCCTTAATTGTCCCAAAATTTTTATCCCACATCTTGGACCAAGAGTGTGCTTTCTTCTACTATAAATGCAGAAATATTCCCCTCATAAATGATTTTTATTGTAATGCCTTCTGGAAAGTATTTAATTATCGCCTATACACACTTAACAGTTGTTAAGTCATTTAATACTTAAAAGCTGTTAACAACAGCTTCGATGCAATGAGTTGAGAGATTCAATTTTTAATAACGTAGTACGAAAATCCATTGTTAAGCTCCCTAAACTTCTAGGTATTCTAAATTTGTGAGTTATTTGTGATCCCTTTTCCCTCAGCCTTTTATTTCCATGGCGAAGTGCTGAACACTTGGAGATGATTCTATTCAAAAATCATATATAATCCACTAAATATTGATGAGTTTAATCTCTTCAACACGATATTCGAAATTATTAGAAGCAAGAGCAATAAATAAATAGATGAATAATTAAAATAATTGATCCTATTGTATGATATTTTAAGCATTTAATCTGCTTGATTCTTATTTTGAAAAAATAAGATTCTTATTTTGAAAAATTTCCCTATAATTTATGAATATATTTGAAATAATGAAAAGGGAAAAAATTAAAGAGGAGGTATATTGTTTTTCACGTTGATCCCAAAATTGTGTCAACCTTGAAATTAAAATCTAATCTAAAAATAAATGTATCACAGATTTTGTGTTTTTATTAAATGAAAGAGATTCTTGTAAATTTCCGAATTAAGGTTTGTTAAAGAATATTATTAATTAGAATAAATGCTATTTTTCTTCTATACTATTTTTGTTCTTAATTGGAAGAGACACTTAAACTGATTGGAAGTTTTGCTCATCAGATTTTATCCTAGAGAAAAAAAGATCAATGAAATTGGCGACCCGCGTTGGGCTAGAGAAGAAAGCCACAATGAGATTAATGAGAAATGATATTTTAAATGGAATGAAATGAAATACAAGATTTATTCAAGAGAGTTTTGTTCTTTTATATAAGCAAAAATGTTGATTAGTGATTTAGACTATTATGTACACATAAATATCATCCAACAGAAATAATGAGATTAGATTTTTGTAAAAATTTAAGGAAAATTTCTCTCCTATTAAAAACATTTTTTTGAAATAAAATTCATTCGTGTACAAACGGAATTATTTGCTTTTCGTTTAAAATTAAAGGGAAAACATTATTAAAAATGACAATACACGGTAATTATTAAAGTATTTGCAGGGTCTTTCGCATAACATGGGCACAAAAGCTCAGACTGAATAGCCTGTTGCGACATAAAATATATACGTCGATAGGATCCTTCATAAAAACCTTGACCATAAAAATTGTTATAGGTGTCGTCAGTTTCTCTATAACCTTATAACATTTTTATAGATTTTTTTTAAAATACCTTGATTCAACTTAATCGTAACGTTAGTGCCCTGTCCTCCATAAAATTTGTTTTAATACGGCATCAAAACCTGGTATCCTAAGTAATTGAATCGATTGTACATGTATGTCGATGCGTATGGGTATAATCGTCAAACCTTTACTAAAGTATCTGCAAAGAAATCGGATAACGAAATGAAATTTTAAAAAGCAGAGAATCGTGCTTAATTCATGCTTCTACAATTTGAAATAACTTTCCACACTTCGATCGAGGCGAACATAAAGCAGTCTAGCCACAATTAAGAACGACAACAACAACAAATGTAGTAATTGGCATAATATTCATATGAGCAAATATGTTGCCGCAATTGGGTCGAAAATAAAAAATGCACTTCAGAACGATCCGCGAATGAGATTTTTATAGAAAACGCTGCAAGAACTAGAGCAACATATACATTCTAGCGCCCCAAGGCTTTAAGTTATTTGGCTAAGAGTGTGCGAAAGCTTTCTTTTTCTTTTTATTGAAGAAAACAATGGTACAAAAAGCAATCCATTGAACTTAAGAGCAAGGAACAGAAGCAATTGTAACCAAAAGAGGGAACGATAATAACCATAAATACAAAAACACAATAACAGCAACAAATATTGCCACATACGGTTGATGCATTGCAGTTTTCCTGCGGGAAGAGTTGCGGAATTGTTGTTATTTCCTCGAGCAACTAATGGCTTAAAAATTAAACTTTGAGAATTATTTTTTCGGTTCTGACTCCGATGGAAAATTGACTTCCTAGTCAATCCATTCAATACATACATTAATGCTGTACATCTAAGAATATTTATACGATACATCCTGGTATAATTATTTTGCACCAATTTACACATATTTGACACTTTAAAAAAGTGAATTCCTAAAACTTTGGTTACTACTCAGATCTAACTACCTAATGCATGCAAATAACCCGCTGCAACATTTGAATATATGCGCAATATATTTATGTTGACAGGCTTCTTTACAACGGTTAGTATAGGAGTTTAGGAGCGGATTTGATAACTAAAATCTTAACACAAGGCCCAATATGGGAGTTCCGATTTCTAGAAAGGAAACCTTCATCATTCTAGAAATGGAAAGCATCATAATGTGAGTTCAGAATAAGCGATAATATAAACTCATTTGGCCACTGCAATGAGTACCGAAATGATTCACACAATTCATAATTTGGTTTTCCATGGATGAATTAAAGACATGTGCTTTCATGTGCCGCTAACCGACTCGTCGTGTTCAGCGGCTTCAAACATTTTCAACACAATTTGAACGGAAAACCAAATGATACACATGCTTTCTGTTTGTATTTCAAGGAGTCATTTTGAAGTGTGTATGCAAGAGGTACGAAGATGCTTGCAATACGTGCCGCAGTTTAATGTTGCTTCTGTCACTGCTCTTCCGTACTGCATGCGGACTTTGTACATGCATTCAATATTGTAATGAACTCAGCGTAGCACGTCCTATATATATTCACCATGTTCGTATTACATTCGTAGTGAAAATTTCTCGAAAAGTAGAAGATGATGAAGATAAGTAAAATGGAAGGGGTAATCGTGAAGCACGGCAACAAACCTTGTACAATGCGCTTCATTTAAAAACAGGCATTTTGTTTACCACTCTTTTCTTGGAGCCGCCATAGCGCCATCGTTTTGTAGTTCAAGTAGCTTCGGTTCCAGCTTGGGCCCGTCACTGTTAAACCAACAACTTCAAACCGTAATAACAGACACAACATCACTACACTTTCCTTCGATTCATCGTTACTTTTGTATTTGTTACGATTAGAAGATCACAGTCCGTTACCGAAATAGCAACAACAACAACATCAACAACAAAACTATAATTACATTTCACATTTAGAACTGACTTCTTGTCATGCACTTCCTCCGTTCTTTTTCAGCTCATTTCAAGGTACCTGTGTCTTTCCTTCACCTTCACCGCGCTTCTGCGGTCCTATCACTCCTTTTCATCGTAAGCTTCGCTCCCGCAAGTTACTGCATGATGCATGCATGCATGCATATTCATGGATGATGTACTGAAGCCACAAAAGCAACAAGCTGACGCGTGATGTTTGCTCTTTTCATTCATTCATGCAATTGTTTATTTGATTGTTTATTTGTTTTGTGTTTTCGCTTTTGGATGCTGTTGTTATTGTTATTGGGAATATTATTACTATATTTCTACTTTTGTTGCCTTTTTTAGCAAACTGATTTCATGAAGCGTCAATTACTTGACCGCCGTTTAGTCATTCGTAGCAATTAATATAAACAATTTTCCTTTCTTTATTTTCTTATTCTTCTTCTTTGTTGTCAGATGTTAGAAATATCAAGCCCTAAGCATGTATTTGAAGAAGTGATTTCCTAGAATTTATATTACATTATAGAGCCCAATAATGTAAATAATGAATAACCCAAAAATTAAGTAACAATAGTGAAAAAAAATTAAATTAATGAAAGAAACAGATTAGGAAAATTTTTTCATAAGAATTGGTGCAGAAGACTTATGAAGTACGTGTCATAAATGGGAACATTATTTTGGGCTTAATCAGATTTATGTTTTACATCACTTCCTATTCCACACGTCCCTGTTATTTATGTTCAGAATGCTGAGGCTACTTTCCGTCCCTTTACCGCTCTCTCTATCTCTCTGCCTAATTTTCCCTTTTTCCCCCATAACATATTTCATTTATTTCTCATTTCGTAATAATTTCCCTGAAAAAGGGACCTATTGGCCTGATCTTATGAGATCTTATGTAATATTGTGAACACTGCATGGTCGGGCCATTACTGATGTACTGCAGCAGTACGGAATATGCGTAGTTAAATCTGTTCGCGAGAGGCGCTCGACGCTATGGGTGCACACCAAACATAAAAAGTTTAGATCCAAGGGAACAAGGATGCTTGTAAATTCAATGACTTCATTGCTTCCAGTCCATTGGCAAGCGCACCGAAAAGGCGGTTAAAGTCATACATCAAATACCTCGTGCCCACCATGATTAATATTATTATTGCTATTGCTTCTCCGACTCATTGTCGCCTTTCAATGACCATGTTCGAGATAATTGTGATGATAACTACTCAGAAAAATTCTTTGTTATTGATTTTTCGCCTCTTTTCGTCTTTGATAATGTCCGGCTGCGAGCAGATCGTTTGGAAGCCACGTATCAAACATGTGATGTCAGACATGGCTCCCTTGCTACATTTCCTGCCTTAAAATGCGTCATAGCAACCCCCATTAAAATTTTAATGAAAAAATGCACTCTCCTGAATGAACGACAGCTGTTGAGAGAATGAGTTTATTAGTTTCTTTCAGATGACCATCACACCCATTTACGGTGTAATTGATTATATGGCGACTGACCCATTGATTGTGTGTGAGGGGTAATGCGATGTATCGAATGAATAAATTTCTATATTGAATTAATTACAAAAAAGCACAACGTGCATAAACAAAATTCTGCTTAATTTTTCTGGAAGTTATTATGACGTAAATCTTTTCTGAATTCATTGTGAGTACTGTAGTTTTCAAGCGCCTCGTCAAGACAAATTGTTTTAATGATCCCCCTACTGGCGTATAATCATAGATAAAAAGCATTATCCTTTAACGTAACCGGATTTGGTGTTAGTCCGGCCCACTACCATGGGTTGCCAGTTGAGTCATTGGGCTGACCCAACCACATCCGCTAAGGTTAGATATTGCGTTTTATGACCCAAACTGAAATTCAATTGAATTTTTCGTTTTCTATTAGTCTGTTTTTTTATTACAGTATATGAATAGGTCATTAAACTACGCCGAAAAAAGTCCTGAGACACTCGTTGGGTATCTTTTCCAACTTTTATTTAATTATAAAGAAAAAGGGAACAACAAATTCACGCAACAAATTCAATTTATTTTTATTTCTTATCCTCTAGATATGTAGGCGATTTCTTGCGTTAAAATTATGTATAAAATCTAATTAAATTCAATTGAAATGGTAAAATTTTTTGTCCTTAAATTCCCTTAACTTTCTTCATTGGAACAGTTAATGTTTTGAATAATTGAGTAAAGAATTCGGCCTTGAATAAATTACTTTCTGGGGCACTTTTTTCTGATGAATTTTAAGGCGAAGGTCAAAAAAAGTAGAGAGCGAACCGGTCTCGCAATGATGCATTTTGCTTTAATTGAGACAACGTCTCGAACGAGATATTAATTACATTTTAGAATAAAACTGATGAAAGCATTTTCTTATGCTTTCAAATTGTCTGTCACGAGATATTTTAATACTTTTCCATATTTTAGCTGAAATATTAGAAAATATAAAAAATAATTTGTTGTAGGTTATTATCACCGATTGAAAATATATAGTCATAAAACTTTAAAAGTACTCAAATTAATTCCGTTCTGCATTTTAGCCTTTGCGTATTAGTTGGCTGCACAATTGAATTGTAAATAATTTTTAAGATTAGAAATACATTTTTATTATTTTTGACTTAAGTAAAGTTATTTTTTATTATTTTTATAAGTATTTACACCGGAGGATAATTAAATTAATAACTAATGTGCTTATTACGTTCATATAACTCTTGCCCACACACATACGTACATACGTAAACATCCAATAAATTGCTGACTTATTTTTTATCGATTTTTGTTGCATTTAAGAACAAATGTTTATTAATATTAATGTAACTGCAATATAAAAATATGTTTACTTTAGAAAATTAATCGCTCCCTCTTGCTTCTTAACTCATTGCCGTAATTGCATTCGGTTATAAAAGCTACCAACGCAATCATTTGTTGTTCTAATTATAATAAAATAATAAAATGCGTCAGTTATAATAATTATAAATTACATATTATTCCTTAATGATTAATTATAAAGAAATTTAAGAAATTTAGTATTTTAAAATAAAGCAAGACGAAGGAGCAAATTCTAACAAAAATTAAAGCGAATTTTTAGATAAGCCCACTTCATAAACGCAAAACTTAGAGGGTGAGAGACTACTGCAAATACAACTAGGGTCCAATAGGATGTAATGAAAGCATAATTTTTAAATCAATCCTCATAAGAAGAGTTTTGCAAGAGGAAAATAAACACGATTTTGTAATAAAAATCGTTCAATACGAAGCCGCACAAGGATTAAATAGAATAAAATTAAAAGCAAACACACACAAAGAAATTTAAAATACACACACACTCATGAGAGACTTAAAAAACGATTGCATCGAAATCAAATTAAACAGCATCACATAATATTGCGTCAATTAAAACACAAGGCTAGCATTAGCAATTAAAAAAAGGCAACAACGGTAACCAAAACAGAAAGATAAAAGAAAACACCACAACGTTTGTGAACCTGAATGGCATGATTCATTGTTATTGTAAACGGTGTCAACGGCAATGGCTCGTACAAAATCGCTGATAGCTTTTTTTAGAACCAAGCAATAATATATTTTAATCCTTTACAAAAGCAAAGGCAACGCCGATATCGAAGCAACAGAACACGTAACAACTAAAACATTTAAATTTTTGCTATACCGCCGCTTACTGCCCCCACCCCAATAACCACCACCATCCCCTCAACATCTCATAATCTGTTTATTAGCCGCAGTGTGTAATTGGTTTAAAAAGGGATAAATAATAGCTCACATACTTGTGGATAATTTCTTTTATTGTGATTTATATTTCATATTAATCAACGTCGGGTACGTTGCTTGATCATTTGTGGGATCTGACATAATAATTTATGTTCATTTACTAATCGATCACGTTCTACTTATTAATCGGTGTTTTATTCAATATTGTTTGTGTACAATCAAAGGAAGATTTTTCCTTTGCCTAAAAGGTTTTTCTTCTTATCCTTCGTTTGCCTTTATTGTTGTTTCCGTTTGTATTGTTGTTTCTACCTAGTGTATAATTTTCTTGTAAGGGTAGCCAATTACTACATGTCTATCTCCATTACAATGACCTTGAATCCATCCGTGCATTTCTTATTCATTTGCTATAAATAATTTTTATATACTTTCCTCTGAGGTATAAACGATTTAGGTTTCGAGATTGGCTACCATGTGTATAACTGCCCTTAGGGTCACACAAATTAAATGAACAAAAATGAAATTTATAAAATAAAAGAGACTTAAGCTTAAAATTGCCTTATCAGAAACGTTAAAGGATAGTACGAGTGTATTCCCTAAGGTAATAACGAAGTTTTGGATACATGAACCAAAAGCCAAAACATATTTTAATCAATTAATTTTAAGGTATTTTCAATAATTAATTTTAAAGCTAATTCATAAATCAAAAGACTTTGTACGTTAGTACATGCACTCACATATTAGTTTAATTCAGATGAGCAACAAATGTAAGCATTTAAATGTTTATTGATACCGATAAATTACAAGAAGATACTCACGACTCAAAATTTTTTTGAGGAAGTTGGCATGTAATGATGCCAAATTGCATCAATATGAGAAAAATGGAATTATTCCACAAAGTATTGCAATGGCACCAAAAATAAAACAAGGATAAATACGATTTTATAAAAAAGGGACATTCCATCTTTTAATTTATTTATTGAAATCTCTTGCATTGCGCTATGTGTTTGCAGTGACGCAGACACCTGCAAGAGAAGCAGCTTCAGACCGGATTATATTTAATTAGAAGTACTTACAAATAAATACTATAAAAATGCACTATTTATATGTGTGTGTTCATAAATTATGAGAACGACCAACTACAAAACATTCCACCGAAGAATATATAAATGGAAGTAATAAGTATGCTTTTACGGTTTGATATTTTTGGGAACCACGAGTGTCTCCGAAAAAGTTTTCGTCATTGTTTTCAATATTTCAAAAATTCGTATTTTTAGGTGACTAAAAATAATCGCTTACTCTACATAACTGTGATCATCGCTTGCCCAAACAACAAAATAAATCTGCCTTACATTTTCCTGCATTCATAATGCGGAATGAAAAAAGAGCGCGCCTATTGATTGTGGAAAGCGGGAGAGCAGAGTGAGGATATATTTGATATTAGTCACCATCAAAATGTATCTGCTCGATGAGTCTCATAATTTTTTCTTTTTAAAAATATGTTCAGGCAATCATTCGAAAAAATAAATAAGCTGCGTCAAACGCAAAGAAGTTTCGTAGTTTCACGAAAGAGTGAAAAAATATTCAACGAATAACATAAAATTCAACCCATTCTTTTTTACATATTCTCTTAATTTTATGTTCCTTCGAATGGAGTCATTTTTAAAGTGATTTATGTTCATTTATCTTTTTGTCTCATTTAAAATTTTTAACAATTCTTGATCTATTTTGTATAATTTGTTTTCCGTGTATGTTTTCTCCTTCTTTGTTTTTTAAATTAATTTTAAGCTTTAGGCTGCGTTGATTTTATTGCATTCACAAGAAATTTGTGCTTGCTTAATAGTTTAACTCAACATTTTTTCAATCCCATGCCTATTAATTAATATACATTTTCTAACGAATGTTTTGTTATTTGAATTAGCAATTTCAAAGAAAAGTCATGCTGGTTTTCTTTAGAAAAAGCAAACTGTATTGAAATTTTCATAGAATGAGTTTACTCTATAATTTTGTTTCATATGTCGTAAAATATTAATTATATCAGTGTCAAAAAATAAGTCTATATATTCATAAATTTTATGTAGAATTAATTAGTGAAATTATAGCATAATTAATTGTGAATTTTCGTGTAGGTACGTTAGGCGACGTTTAAATGTGTAAGTGCGAGGTGGAGGCGGAATGTCAATACATGTGCAGAATATATCCCCAGTAGGCATAAAGGAAATCAGACAAAATCAGGTGTTAAAAATGTTTCGTGCTTTTAGCTCCTTTGGTTGAAAAAGATCAATGCAATATCGGCTGGGCGAACCTCTAATTAACGATTCTCCATAATTTTTCAAATAACATACCTTCTAGAGTTCCAAATGAAAAATAAAACTACGTAATACCCGACTTGTTAACCATAGATGCTTTAATTTGCACTGTTTCGAGTAACCGCGAAAAGTAATCTACGAAAAGTGTGTCATGAGAATTGTTAATATTTTCTAAAGAGTTCACCCTACCGTTACTATTCCCCAAATAATTTCCCCAAATGGGAATTACTTCCTAAAGCTCAAATTGTTGGCATTTTGTGTTCCAAAGCATGTTGTCGGTTTGTGTTCATCATCAAATACGTCATCATCATCCAAGTTATTAATTGCGGAGGTGTATTTTCTGGAGGCATATTACCATATAGAGACTGTCGTCATTTCGAGATTTATTTATATTTAAAGACCATTTTTAAAATCTTCCTAGATTTCAATTACTTAATTATAATTCATATCTCTTGGGAAATTTTAATTTAAAATTTGCATTGCAGAAATGTTCGGGAATAAGGCCTTAACCACTTCAACAAACGGCTCCCTTCTTTCCGTTTCCGAAGGGAAAATAATAACCCGGTGGAAATATAAAATAAAAATGACAATTTATAAATTAAGGGTTTCTCTAAGTGATCTAACAAAAACGCCTACCCAGATTGTTGTAATTTTCTTAATGCGTCTGCCTGCTTGGCACGACGCTTGGGCTGGAGGTCATGACAGTAGATTATGAATCTAGGCCCCGTAGATTTGCTTTTTGTATGCTATGTTATTTATTGTGCAACGAACTATATCATAAATTAAAAATATCAATATTACTCTGGGCTAAAATGTAGAACACTTTAAAAAACCAACAGCTGCGAATAAAGGGAACAAATAAGTATATCAAATATGTCATCAAGTAGAGGATAAATTCTTGCCTTTGCATTTCTTTCTTTGTAATTTATGCGGAGCTACAGTTAGTTGATAAGATATTACATATCTATAATAACTTGACTGTGATTAAACCCGATATATACATGTTCACGAACTGAGGTAGGTTGAAAAGAAAATGGATAGTCTAGTGATTTAATCTAGATAATCCAATAAGTACGTATGATCACTTTGAATAGAGACTATACTTTTCATTCATTAAGTATTCGCACACCGTTCTCCCTCCCCGAAACCGTAATGGCTATTTTTATTTGTTTGTTTTCAAAATAAAATCAATTTCATATTTTCTCGTACCGGTTTACTAAATTATAAAATTCATATTTAAAAAATTTTATGGTTGTATATGTTCATGTATGAGAAAATAAACAGCTATAAAAACACAATGTGGTGTACACAGGTCTGTTTTGTATATACAATAAACATTAAAGATCACGCCCGCTTCCCTCCTTACGTGCTGTTTGGTTTAATGTTTCACAATGACGAATTTTGTAAATATTTTAATATTTGTAACAGTTTTATTACATGTATGTATGTATGTATGAGTGAACGCGCATATGTGAGAGCGTGTGTGTGTGCTTGTGTGTGCTTGTATCATGCTGTTTGTGTTTCAGAATACGAATGAAAATGGGTCAAATGCAATTGTGTGAAAAAAGTAGAACCCAGTAAAGTTGCTCGTATTTTCCTATTACACATATAAAAACAACATAAACAACAAAAGCATTAAAAAGTGAACAAGAGTAACACAACCGGTAACAAAAGCGCCAGCATCAAAAAGTCACAACTTGTCACCATGCCACTCCGAAGTAATTGTCTAAACGCTCTAAACGACTAAATGAAAGGCACATCCTTTGCCAGTGGAAAAGTTCAGTGGAAAATCCATAAACAGAACATCATGATTTGACCCCACTCGAAATGTCACAAATTGCGCACTAGACTGCCGAGATTTCCATTTCCTTGTGAATTTTTCTAAATATGTTGCATACATACATTTTATTTATATTCTACTAAATATGAGGCTTAACCCACCGGCAGCGAAGCTAACAGTACCGACCCTTGCGTGAATTAGCACGATTTTAACTTTGACAAATATATGATAAATTCCATAAAACTCATAAATTTCTGAAACTCGATATTCATCCTTCTTTCCTGTAATCCTTCATCTAGAACAAACATTTACATTACTCCATTTGTTGTCGTTGTAGTAATTGTTGTTCACTCTCTTTTGCAGCTGCAGCAGCTGCAGTTGCAAAAGGGTTATTTTTAAATCTCTTCAAAAATGAGAAAGGTTACTTTATAGACGTGTGTGTGATTAAATCTGCTTTCATCTTTTTTAATTTTATTTTTCCCTACAAATATACTAAAATTGTGTTAAAGGTTTTTGCTCTGATGGCACACACCATCATCTATATAATTTCTTGTTTATTATTCGATCACAAACCCGATCAACCTGGCAGGCCCCACGCGATTGACCAGCGCGTTCAAATGGTAAAACTTTACTATCAAAAAATATGTTCATTAGTGGAAACATTGCACGCCTTGATCTATTCTGGGGCAGTAGCGGCCTTTAATGACGACCCTTCAAAGTTTGGTGACCAAAGTCAGTATAGCCGGTTCCGTAAATAATCAATCAACATCCGTGTCAGAAGAGCGCCAGATCGGCCGAGGACATCGCTACGAATCCAGAAAATCCGGAGCAGTTATTTCCTCACCGTTCACAAGACTCGACGTTTCGCAAACTTCATCGTGGCGAGTTTTTCGCCCGTCCCGTGCGAGAACCAAGACCCTAGATTACCGGGTTCACGCCAGTGATGTAAAGACTTGAGATGGCAGGGACTGCGCATTGTAAAGCCGTAGAGAGAAGTATCAAAATGAATGAGTTCCAACTAAATTCCAATAAGATAAATATAAAAGCTTGTCGTTTAGGTAACCCCGCTTATGGAAGCTTCATTGTGGCTGTAGTTAAAACACAAAGATACGCAGGTACCAGTAACATCCACTGCTCAAGAGTAGAGTTGCACTCTCAAGGAGGTGCCGGGACATAAACACCGGAAGAGGTTTTAAAAAGACCTCTTCCGTGCTTAAGGGAATCCGTATTCTTATATATGGCTTCCACGATTACGCAGTGCTACAAACTGTTGTTTGGTTGTTGATTTAATGACTCCGTGTGGAATGGTCCGCGGTGGAACCAAGCGGATAACGGCGTGAGTTCGCTGATTGGGCATCGGAGCATTTGGCAGAAGTCCCTGACTTTGGCCGTTAATAATTTTCGCGACCTCAACAATTATACTAGCCGTATATAGTACGACTCTAATCCACATGAGGTTTTACCCACTGTGGACCATCCCACATGGAGTTGTTAGATCATTCCGCATGAACTATTTGAGGACATGATTATCTCCGCATTATAATCCGCAATCGATTTTCAAATTCGATGTGACAGAGACCCAATTCAGCCATTCTACGCAGAATGACCGTTAAAAATTGGTTCACGTTGATCCGTGTCACCGTGAAATCGCGAGGCAAACATTTGAACGATATTGAGTACATAATGGTATGCATGGTATGAAACAAATATTGTCAATACTTCACAGCAATTTGTTTTATTCCATTTCAGAATCGAACCAAATTGAAAATACCTTTATAATTTTGGAGCTTTCTTTTTTTATAAATGTAACGAAGTTATTTGAAAACTGTGGATGAGTATTTCGAAGGACTCTGGATCATACGAATAGGTATAATTCAGAGAATGAAAGCCAAATCCAGTGAGTAGGGCTTACGTGTAATCGACGAGGCCACAGCCTTACTTACATAAAACGGATATTCCAGAGGTTCCTTTTCACCATTTTTTCAGTTTAGGTGAAATTCAATCTTTCATCAGTTCATCTTTGGGTGCTTCTTTCAGCTCTGAATTCTTCAACACTGAGCATAAGTGTTTAAATTAAATTTCAGTAACCTCAAAATCTCGACCGTTTATTTCCATTCAATTAAGTTCATCCCCAAAAGCTAGATATAATTGTATTAACCTCGTACTTCCGTTTCTTCCTTCCTTCCGTTCCACATACATGTGTGCATGCTGTCTGTACGTGTCTTCTTTAATTACACAAATATTCCCCATGGCATATACGCCCACAGAACTTATCCAGGAGACTTTTTATGAGACTGCCGCACGCTTTGCCCTTGAACGAATCTTTCTAGCAATGTTTGCTTTTGACTCGTGCTCGGTTAACAACAAAATCGACGGAGACTCTATTCAATACAATCAAAATCGAAATAAGCAATTTAATCGAATCAATCGAATCATTTTATTTGATATCGATTTCTTCTTCGTGGGGAAAAATCAGTCGCGGCAATAACAGTAACAATAATAATAACAAAAAAAAAATAACAATAGCACCTAATTTGATATTTGCATGTTTGGTTTGTGATTAGCTACGATTGCTTTAAACTTGTGTGAAGCATATTAATTGTCTATTTGTATGCATTTTTCTTTGGTTGTGATATGATTTGGAAATTATAGCAAAAATTATGGGCACTCCTTGAAAAATATCAGCAATTACGAAATACAGAAGTATTATGAACCTACAAGAAAAAATTTTAAAGGCTTAAAAATTTGTCTGGCATGATGGTATTATGATTTTTGATGAAATTATTGTCGTTAAAAAGACAGATTGCAGAAACGGTAATAACTGTGATAATAAGCAAAGAGTGTGAAAACATAGGCAAATCGCTGAATTCGGTGACTATGATCGCCATGAGAAATCATTTCTGAATGCTTGTCATTAATGAATGTTTACCCAAAACAAATGAAAAGGACATTCTCAATCGTTATAAATTTTTTGCGAGAATACGCTTTGCAATACGTTTAGAAACCCAAATATTGACACATAACTTTATTAAACGAATTTAGAAAATTTAAATAAATTGCAAAATATTTCCAAAGAGTAAAACAAAAAATATCACAAGTATTTCTAAAATTTGGAATTTATCCGCGCACTGCTCCAACTCTACAACAAATGGATCAATCTTAAAAAGATCTTATACAACTCATTCCATCGATACTGAAAGTCAGATTAGATCGAGAATTTACAGATTTAGGGTGTTCACAGTTTCGTGTTATGTGCTGTGTTAACATTGGCGTCTGTTAACTTTAAAATATTTTGCCACCTGTTAACTTAATTTGTTGTTGTTTTGTATGCAAACAAAAGATACCGCATTTTGCCGAAATTGTCATGCACTGGTGCGTGTTTTTCTTTCGTATTAAGCTTGCTCGGTCATCAGCTGTTTGTTCTATCTGCTATCTGTCATTCTCATTCACTTCAAAAATCAGTTCAAAATGGAAAACGTGGTTGAAAGCGATAAAGTAACTAATTTTAAGATTTTTAATAAAAAATATCCTCATTAAATGTATTTACTTACTTGAATTTTGCGCCATCCCTAAAATGTGTTTTAAGCACAAGGCATTTATAATTTTTTCCTTGCCGCTCATGCGAGGCATTTTGCAAATGTGTATAATTCCGTTCTGTCAAATGTCAAATTTAACACAGGGGTGCTCACAGTTTTATTGTTTTGTCGTTTTAAAGTTGCCAAATGGTAACTTTAGCACGAAGCTGTGAATACCCTAATTGTAACAAAATTTGGAGCAAATGTTTGAAGGGTGATTAAAAGTATACAAACATAAATTTTGGGTTCAGTGTATAAGATGGACATTATTGTCTTCCCAGTCGTTGTTGCTCTTGGCGTTCCATATGGTCACCTAAACATCAAGAACAGCTACCCGCAACAAGTTATATTGCGAGCATCTCTTTACACCATTTTCTTTACAGGTATTTACGGTTTTCACATGTTTTAGAATTGGTCTGCGCGAACCAAAATAACAAATCCCACAACTAAACTTATGCAACCGTTAACTGTTAAAAGTATTAACCTTATTTGATTTTACATTTACAGACAATTTGTATAATTGAATCCAAGGAGCCATTGGCCTAATTACGCATTCAATTAATTTAACAACTCAGTATTATTACTCAGTAACTCAGTATTATTTTCAGATAGGTTGAAACATGTTAGGAAATCTGCTCGCATCAAGAATTTATTAGTCACAATTTTTTTTAAATTTTAACATCGGTATCGGTAAAATATTGAAAGTTCATTTCCATTAATTTTCCTAATTCCCTTTATTCATCTCTAATGTTCTTAATCACAAATGAATCATCTCACAAGAATACCAAGGGTTCATAAGTGATTTAATGTGCGTCAGTTAGTTTGCGTAGTAAATAGTAAGTAGCTCATAAATCAAAAGCAAAAATAGGCTTTCAAAATTATGCAATATCATCACAATATCCATTAATTTAGTAACTTATATTTATTATTAATATTTCGATACTGATTCACAAATGTAACTCGATTCACTTTAAAAATTCATATTCAATGCAATTCAATTCATAATTTGTTAAATAAATTAAGTAAATTATTATGAATGTAAATAAATATTATTAGATAAAAAATTATTAAGTAGAATCCAGTATATTTATACAATGTATTCCAGTATTATGTTGCCAATATTAATCACATAAAATTTCCCTAATGCCTTTCAGTAATAATTAATTATTCACAAGATATCTGCACGCGATTCATGAGTATTTGATTCAATTTTAAATTTTCGGTGAGCACTTCATGTAAATTATCTATGATTCAAATTCAATTTCTTTCTTCGATTTCTTTCTTCACTTTCGCTTTCCTTTTTTTATCCCCTAGCGTTCCTCAACATCGTAATCATTTGCTTTAAATATGACACGTCTTAAATAGAAAGAATTAAGTAGAAACGATAATAGGTTTTCCACCACGAGAAGTCCCCGGAATAGTTCGCTTAAAAGAGTTGTTTTTTCATGACACTGTGTATGCACTCAGGATTTTGCCAATGCATTGTAAAGATGGCTGTAAAGAAATAAGCTTTTATTTTAGCTTTATTTAGCTGTTTTACGATTTAAGCTCGAGAAATGACAAGTATAGTGGACTATAGTGGAATCGAGTCAATTAAAGTGGTGCCAATTTAAAATGTACTTGAAAAGCTTTTAGTGTCGGTTTTAAACAGGAAATGGCCAGAATGAATGCCCATAGATAATGAAAATCTATCGGCTGAAATTAGAAAAATACAGCAAGAAACTCATATAATAAATTACAAACAAGGCGTTCAGAAAATGCAAAATTTTAAAATGAATAAATCCACAAGCCAAAAAAATATACTCTCAAGTCTATTACGTAGCAGAAGCTTGCAATCAGTAAAAAAAATAAAAAAGGAAAATTAAACAGGAGCGTAATAGTAATCTGAAATTGGGAGCATTAATGAAAATGCTAAAAATGTTAATTAGTGTGATGTTCATAATAATCGAGTAATGAGAAAAATATTCAAAGAAAATACGAAAATAAAAAATTGTAAAATCAACGAAAATTGGAAGCAAAGGTATAACATAAGATAAAAGGTATAACATTTAACATAACTCATAACTCATAACTCATAACTCTTTCGTTTTGATAGGCTTGGCTCAGAAAATCAGAGCGAAAATCAGACTACAAAATATAATAAAACAGGTCACTGACAGCACACATTGTCTCATCATTTCAATTTATTCCACTTCTGACAAAAATATTTCTCGTTATTAAAGTTAACCCACAAAAATATATGATAAATGTTGTCTTTACGAAGAAGAAAATGAGTTTGTTTTTTCATGTTTCCTTTCTTAAGAATTCGCCAGCCTAAAAACTCCTCAAATGCCATTTCAAAAGCAATTAGTTTGTGATCTTTATAGCACAAGCTTTCCAATATTCCCTCAGGCGATAGACGATGCAAACAAACAAACAATAAATAAAAGACAGGATCTAATGTAATTCTGTTAAATTTTGCAGCGCAGCTATGTCTGAAAGATGAAATTCCATACATAATTTGCTTGAGAAGCAAATGTGAGAGAAGCTGCAATATATTTTCAATATCGTCGATTTTTTAATTAAAATATCAGCAAAATGTTAACAACAAGAGAGACAAGAAAAGCTAAGTATTTATAAGTAAAATGTAAGTATTTTCTGTCAGTTTTCAAATCTTCATTTTGAATTCAGGACACAGACTGACAATAAAAACTATGGGTCCGTCTAAGACGCAGACAGTTAAACGATATTAAATTCGACCAACATAATTTTGAAGTTTCCTTTCATTCTCTTCTTTTTTTTTGCAGAAACTTTGACCAATTGAAAGATATTTTGCTTGAAATCAAGCCTTGAAAGCAAAGGCGTTTCTCCTGGTTCCATCTCAATGGTGAGGGTTGCCTCCACTGAAGATTCCATCTAAAATTCATTTGCGAAAATTAAATATTATTATAAAGAACCTAATTTTTAAATCTAGTTAATTAAAATAACTAAAATGTCAAATATTCTCAAAGAGCTGAGAAGCACTAATTTCATCGAAAGCATTTAAAACAAAATTCCATTCCAAAAAAACTTTTTTAGGTACTAAGAATACAATTTGAAATAAATCATTTGTCATTTAAGCTTGGGTGAAAAAAGATTCGTACCCAAAGCACTAAAAATAACTTAAATGTCCGTTATCTCCTCCATTCTATGGAAATATATGAAACCATGCCACAAACAAGAAATGGAGTGGAAGATGGATTTGCTACGTATGCCAACTATGATTAGCAGGATGTTAGACTCACCCACAAGCATATCCACCCAAACACATACATTCGAATATACCACACTCGAGACCCAATTCCCCAAGCAATTTGGAGTCGCAAGAGCATCAAATTTTTTCGCTTTGCTTGCTTCTTCTTCTCCGATGTCTGGCGATGACGACATTATCAGCTGATGATTCTTCTGTTTGGTTTCGTATCAATCTAATCCTATTCGAATTTCTTCAAAATCCGATTTTCATTCAATTCGTATTCATCAGCATACGCGGCGCAGAGAAGAAGAGAGAACGTATCCTTCGAGATGTTTTTCTTTCTATTCTTTTCTTTTCTATTTCTTCACCATATCTATGTGATTTTCTATATCTATCACCATATATTCTTCACCTTCTTTTTTCTTAATTTTATACAGAAAGCAACAGACCTCATTTTCTGATTTTACTTTAGATTCAGCCTTAAGTGCTGCAATCGTCCTCGTTTCCCGTGCTGCCCCATTTCCCACAAGAAAATAAAAGATCAAGCAAGAAAAGAAAGAAAAAGTTCATTCCTTCACAATTAACTCCAATGTAATTTCAATTTTCTCCACAGAAGGTAAGAGGTATGTGTGTTTGAAGAAGAAAATTGTTTCTTCTTGTGGTTTTCTGCGTTTATTTTTTATGTGCTTCTTTCTCCCTTTACTGACTTTGTTGTTTTCTTGATTTGAATTCAACGACAGCAGAGATGGCATTCAAATTAACAAGACCCAGAAACAACCTTTTTTTGCTTTTTGTTTAGTCATTTACATGTGACAGCATGTAAGCGTGCACCAGCTTGAGTAAGCGTGCACCAGCTTGTCTTTGCTTACGTGCATCGGTGTTAGTGTTCCAAACGTTGGCGTTGGTGTTGGAGTTCCATTTTACCGAACAACTATGCGATTTGGAAATAGGCTACAAAACGTTGTTGTTTTTGGTTGCCACCGTTTCGCGCAATTTGTTGTTGGAATTTTTAACAATTCAAATCATTCTATTATTAATAGTCTTAATTAATTAAGTCTATTATTAATATGCCTATTAAATTGTCCAATTTAATTTTAATTAAATCATTCCCACACCACGAATTATTTAGATTTATTAAATGTAGCAAATAATTATTACTATCCAAACAAGAAACAACGAGTGACTGTACAATGACTGACGAGTGGCGAGGGAAATGAATGACATGAATCATACGACTAACCTAGATTCGGATAAAGAGCCATTAAATTCAATAATTTATTATTTTGTTTTGAATTGCAATATTTTTAAGGCAATCCAAAAAAATTGAAGAAATTGTCTTTGTTTCCATCATTCATTTCCCAAATATCCATTTATAGCGATATATGTAATATATGTAACATATGTAATATATGTAAAATATGTAATATATGTAATATATGTTTGTACGCCTGTGTGTTTTCATACGTTTGTTTATATTAGTCTGGCTACGAAATTGTTTGGCTACGACATGTGAGAAACTTCCACAACCATAAATTTTTTATTTATGCAATTGTAGCAATTTAATTGTTCTCTCTTCAGAAGGACATTTTCTCTATTCTTCTTTATTGATAGCATAAAATATTTTATATTAAATTTAAAATTATCAATTCCTATTAAAACGAAATACTGAGTACTTCAAAGTGAACCCAATCGAAGTAAACTAAAATGGGGGGAAACTTATGAAGTACTCTTGAGCTTTTTTGCGTCTGATTCCTGCGACTCCTCTTCACTATAAAAGACACCACTATTATCGAGCCTCAAATTGGAAAATTTATTAAGTTTGAAAATATGGAGCGAGTTGATAGCATTTGTTTCGTTTTGAGTTTCTTTGCTTAAGTTTTTCTCCGTTTCCCTGAAGCAAATTATTGTCATGCCGCATAACAGTCGAAAAGAATCGACGAGCCTGGAGCTAGCGAGAAAGAAGAACTATAAGAACGAACTATTAAATATCATAAATGCACATTTTTGTAATCCCACAAGAAATCCTTTGGCGTAGAAAATATAGAATATACTATAATTTAAAAGCAAGAAAAAACATTGTTAAGGATGAGCCAATGGGATGAAATTGGAATTCAATTTAAGTTCGAACAAATGTGAGAACAGTTTCAAAACTATCTTAGAAAACTAATATAGGGTTGACATGCTGATTTTAAAATATATTGCTTACTAAATCACAAAATTGCAGTCATAGATTAGAATACGGCTACATAGCAAACGTATCTCATTGCCTAAGCTGATAATCGAGTCAATAAGTAAACGGCTTTATGCACATATAGTGCATTTAGCCACTAATTCAAAAATACGCCTCGACGGTAGCGGCGTATTCAATTTATTACATGAATTATTATTTTTAGGAACTTTCTCGTTTATGAAATCGTGATATCGTGAATAGTTGTTCATACGTATGTATGAATATACCAACACCTTGCTACCAGTTTTTCAATCCGGTATTATGAGCCATTTCGATTTTAGTTAAATCGTTCCCAGTCATTGAATTCTTCATTCAATTTCTTTGTTTTGTCCAGTGCATTTTTTAAAAACAGCAATCCGCTAAGAGATAAAAAACGAAAAACAAACTAAATTGTATATATAATATAAATTTAATCACGGCATTAAACTACGTGGTTACCATTAATAACTGTTAACTTCGCTGCTAAAGCATTCCAATGAATTACAAACATGAAAGCTGCAGACTCCAAGGAATTTTATTTCATATTTCATGAAACAAAATATTTCACTAAAGTAAACAAAATATAAATACATTTCACAAAAACAAGGTATAAAACCCGTTCGGCCTTTTTAGTTTTAAATCATTCCCAATTGTTTGGCTTCCGTGCACATCCGTCATTGAGGGTTTGCCAAATATAAAATACGAAGGATTAAATGAATACTAATTGAGAATTAAATAAATAAAAACACAAATAAAAGTTTTTCTGGAGCGAAATATATTCAGAAGATTTTTTCCAAAGTTTTTTTGTTTTTATCGATAAAACGGCAAAATCCTTCAACGCATTTTTCAAAAATGTGTGAATGCGCGCGTGCTGTTTTGTATTTTGTTTCGTCCTTGTTTGCAAATTAAGTGCATACATGCCAGTTTGGGATTGAAGTTGCTTTTTATCACAAGTGTATCTTCAGGCATAAGTCATAAAAAATGTTTCAATTCTTTTTATTGTTTTATAACTTTCTCGATGCGTTGGTATGAAAGCAGTTAAATGAGTTACCTCGGCTGAAATAAGTTATTTGTGAGTGTGTGTGTATTAGTAATTTAATATAGCTATGGTGACATCCACTTCCCGCCTAGTTATGCCACCATCAACAACTCTGTGGACACTTTCATATCAAAAATTCTCCTTTACCAGCTACCTTCATCCCTATCTCTTACTCTCATTCTTTGCAAATCGTTTTTGCTGCAAATCCCTTTGAGCAATTGCAAATTGAACTGAAAGAAAATAAAATCAGTGTACTCGCGTCAATGCTGCATATGTTCAATTTAAATAGGTGACAGTTTTATTTGTGTGCGCTGACGTTCATCAGTATTCAATTAGTTTAGTTTTTTCATTTATCAGATTAGTGGCGACCAACAGCAAGTGCATTATATATATTTTTTATATAAAATTTTAGGCATTTTCAAAAATTAATAGCAAATCACGCACGTATTGAAATATGCTTACAAAAATCACTGATCAAGTTTATAACCTAATGACTAAAACAGAATGATGATTTTTTTCTTTAGATGTATTTTGTAATAATTGTCCGAAGTTGTTTAATTCTGAACTTAAGTATCGTATAATAAAAATGGAAG
Source organism: Physocephala rufipes (assembly GCA_963966595.1). Lineage (NCBI taxonomy): Eukaryota > Metazoa > Arthropoda > Insecta > Diptera > Conopidae > Physocephala > Physocephala rufipes. Next base: position 44,462,165 of record OZ016501.1, read on the forward strand.
GTTTAAAACGAAGATTTAATGCCAAATGAAGAGCGCAAAATTTGAACCTTATGCGGCAAGACATTTTCTAGTTATCTGTCAAATTTTTAAAAAACTTTGGGAAAAGCCCTTTGGCGCGACCGATTATAGCCAAAATCTGAGACGTAAACTTAGGTACGGAAGCGGTTCAAAATGCAAAATATTAACATTCGACGAGTAGCGGTTTTTTAAATGCATTTGAATTGTTAGAAAACACTACAAGATGCCTTTTGTTAACAATAGTATAATTTTTAGGGACTCTTACTCTATAATATTTTTAAGCTGAGCATAACTGAGCAGAGTAATAATAAAGTAATTAAAATTTTTAACGAAGTTTAATTAAAATATTAGAATGATCAAGCACAAAAAATTAATAAATATTCGTGCACGAATTTCCACATGCATCACTGCTAGCTTCAGTATTATCCCCACAGACATTGCCAGTGTCACCGTTGCTGATACGGTAATAGTCCTCAGAAAATATGTATGACCTTTTTGACTGAGTTAGCAGGTATCACTCAATCCCAACGTGAAAAGTCTCTCGATAAATACTGTGATGAAATTCATTGGCCTACAACAAGTTATTAGACATTAGAATTTTATTCTAATAGCAATGTCGTTTAAGAATCGTGTTCAGTATTCAACCGTCAAGTTGTTAGAGTTATCAATTTAACAATTCTTTCTGAACTCTACCAATGGACAATGTTCATGCAAAATTTAGAGAAAAATAATATGAGCAAATGAACTGAGAGCTGACTAGATACGTTGACGACATCATATGTGCACTGACTGGAGACAAAACATTACATTTACAACGGAAACTGAAAAGGAAGGAAATATAAACTGTGTGGCCATAATGGTTAACCAATATAAATAATCTAAAAAACCTGACAACGAGATCTTCAGAGAAGCCACAGAAGCAATTTTACACAGCATCCCCAACATCAACCATCCTCAGGAACACGAAGAACCAACAATCAGAAAATTAATAAGTAGCGTAGAACAAACACCACTAACCGAAAGGCTCACAATGATAAACTGTGCACTACATGAAATATAGCTGGATCAAGTGGATATAAGAAAGGTGTGGTGGGTAAATCAGAAAGGGACATCCGATACAAAACAAAAATAGGATAAATTTGACGATATTAGCATACCCTGGAATCTAACAAATTTCTTCAAAATCATAATCTCAACGTGGTATTCAAGACGAAAAATAACCATGAAAGAATCTTGTAAGTAGGCACGAGCGGATATGTCCCACTAAATAAACTAATGTGCAAATGTCAATACGGCCAAATGGGACAAACAGCACCTGAAGCAGCAGCGAGAGTATGCCCTGTCTACATGAAGAAAACAAGAAGACCGGACACAATAATAGAAACCATGGAAGAATCGGTTAAATTGTGCATGTTCAGCATGAAGAACGACACCTAAACACACGCGAGAGCATGGAAATCTACAAACAAAGAACAGTAGACGAGAGAATCATAAGCGAAGAAATAAATAATACCTTAGGCGCAATATGTGAGTCCCAAAAACTAATCTAAAAACAAAAATCAGAACAGACATCGCGCAAGAGCGTAGGGCACACAAAAGACAGACAAAAGCAATAAAAACAAGACCACTGGCTGCTACCCACAGAGATACTCGCCCGTTATAAAAATGCAGACCACTGGAAAGAAAAAGGAAACACGTGGATGCAAACAATAAATCTACGATTCAAAGAACGTCCTACCTGCCCACAACACATTTGCCATAACAGACACAAGGACAAATACAGATCGTTAACGGCGTTCGTGACATACCACAATGAAATTAGATACTGAAGTTTGCACATCGCCGAAATTGGCTTTTCTCCAAACCAAACCTGACTAAGAGATGATGGAAATTCGTTCCAAGATCCTTTAGAATTCAACTTGAATCACCAGATATTCAATATTCGTGGAGAGTCACTCTGTTACGAACAGCTCTAGCAATTGCCGATATTCGCAATCCGAGTATCGTGAGGTTGCTTCCATTAAACAAATCTGTTTTCCAGATTCGTATTTATAGAAGAGATTTAAACAAATCATTACTTCCTTTTTACTCAACTATTTTATAAAACAAATAATTTTCTTTTAGTGAGCTTCCCAATTTCCATTATTAATTTGTTGAGATTAATTGTTCATGTTGTTGTTGACATTGTTGTCCATGTGGTTTTTATTGACTTTGCTACTATTGTTTTGCTTATTTTGAAACGCCTTTACAAATGGAAAGTAGTTTATAATAGTCATTAATTCCACTCCTTTTTCTGTTATAATTCCTGTTAAGATTCATGCTGTGAAGATTTAAAGAAGAAAATACAAAAATAGGAGAGAAGAAAAGCAGGAAAGCAAAACTTATGGAAATAATAGAAAGGAAGCAATAAAGAATACTTTACCTGAAACCTGAAATGCTTACTAAGAAAATTGCTAAGCAATAATGCAGCCGACTGATTAGTTGTTGTTATTGTACGAGCATGGATGAGCACGCACCGTAAAAGATATCTATAACTACTACGTTGCGTCAACGCAACTCTTCTCAAATAGGTCACACATGGTATGGTATTATAGTGGGCATACCACCACACTTATTTGTGGGTTTGCAAATTTTCAACACTACCATATCGGCCATAAAGTTTCTGCTTTAAAATTTAAATCGTCTGATAAATGGACTTTCCGGCTTCGCCCATTACCAATCCCAATTAAGCTACTATAACAAACAACATTCGTACCAAAACTAATGTTGTATTCAGGATTTCCACAGGCAGACTCATCGAAACACATGTACATCGCCACAGAGAGACGGACCACATCGCTCATCAAGAAAATACATACTTTTCCATACCTAGCACGCCTCGTTTATGGTTTAAAAATGTAAGCACTAAGGGAAACCTACAAAGATATGTTTCAGGGATATGGTTATAATTAACCGAAATTATAACCATATCCCTTTTTACACTATGTATATTTTGTATAATTCGTCTCATACGGTGATTCTGAGTAGGAATATATATAGTTTTCTATATATGCCTCGCCTCATTTACGGTGTTACGTTCGGAAGGAATTAGTGAATGTCCCTTCGGGTGTTGGGTTTAAAAAAGAGCAAAGGAAGTTATTTGAATTTTTGAATTTCAATAGCTTTAAGAAAATATAAACGAATAATTATACTTCCCTTTTCTAACAATTACCCAACTCCTTATCGAACATTATGCAATATTTTAATTCATATTCCTTTAATCCCTCCTTTAATTCTTCTTTTCTTTTCTTAATATTTACAGTTCCCGCTGGATCAATTTGGACCGTTTTGGATTGAAGTGATGCTATACCCTACGAAGTTGAATCACCCACCGTTAAAATTTGGGTAAAACTGCTGCGCTGATTGAAGGACGTTACTGTAATACCTTTCCACATAAAAATTACATAAAGAAGAATTCATACAAAATATTGCGAAACTGATTTTAAACTAACTTTCCGGCAAGGTAGAGGATAGAAATATCAACCACGACTCAGAACTAAGTAGCAATGTAATACAATGCAATTTACAGCAAACTTGCGCGCTGCGACCATCATAAGAGAGGAAATTTTCAAAATATCTTTGCAAACTTTCAAATTGAGATGGAGCTAAGCTGGACTCAAAGTTAAATTAAGCTGAAGACTTTCAGTTGAAACCATAGCCCAAAAATAGACGATAATGCAATAAGTGACATAACATAACAACTCTCTTCAATTTGGAAGACCGAAATCTGGGCCCACTTTTGAAAAAAACATAACAATGTCTTCGTGTTCGGTACGCATTTTGAAATTGCTTCTACACTGACTCCTGATGAGCCAAAGGCTCGAAATTATAACCATAACCCTGAAAAGGATGACAGTGCAATAATAGGTGTTAACAAACCAGTCGCGCCCGCTTTAAAGCGAAAAAATATGGTTTAATATGGTTTCTTTATAAAATTATGGTTTCTTTATAAACTTTATATAACTATATTCTTTATATAATTCTACAAAACTTGAAATATATTTTTGCCAGATTCCCGATGAGTTAAACTCTTGATATTTAAACCCTAGAATTGAGTTCAATGGTAAAAATAAAGTTTTGTCCATAAACTTAACATCCACACCCACCTTGAAATACAAAATGGGCCGTTTCAAAATGGCGACACAGGTTGTGAAATGATTTTTAAGCCAACTTTCCAGTGAGCAGGAAACTTTGAATTTGGATGACGGTATAATAGCGTCCTTGGAGGAAAGAAATTCCGTCCCCTTCATAGTGTTACTATACGCTACTCCTGGTAACAGTTAGAACTGGCTGAGAATACAATATATCCCAGAAACTAATTTTCCAACGTGCTCAACCTGCGAACAGACATTTGGTGCCTTTCGCAGGGTTCGTTACATATTTCAAAATTGAGTCTAGACAAGCTACCCGGTGAGCAGAGGCTCGAGATATTAACTATAGTTCGGAACGGAATGACAATTCAAGATAAAACACAAACATGTTCATAGAAAGCATAGAAGAATCGATTATTTTTATGTCCGAAATTTCTATAAACCTAGGCGATTAGATATTGGTTTGTTAGCACCGTATTATTTGGATAATTTAAAGCCAAATAATCTAATGCCGAAAACATATTTGCGATTGTTACGAGTACGATTGTTTAGATTCTATCCGTAAAGTAATGCGGGCAATTTATTTAAGCTCTTATTGACAAACCCTTGGTAACATTTTGGTAACTCCGCCCACGCATTATTTTAATCTTATTATTGTTCTATATTATATTGTTCTATATTGTTCGTATTACTTTAATCATATTATTGTTATATTGTTCTATATATCTTATTATTGCTCTATATATTGTAATTTGGTTTTCATGAGATAGTAATCGTTTTTGTTCCTACAAATCCTTTTCTTGATCACACTTCATACAGTATTTTTTGCAGACAGTACTTTCTTGAGCGACGTTGTGTTCTTACCTTCTATTTTAAAGCTTTTTCTAGCAATTCTCTCCATTACCGGGGTTATAGTGCCGACTATGATAATAATGGTTGTACTTGTTGGTGTGACAGTAATTGCTGTAGTAACAGGATAAGAAAAGGGGTTGCGGTGCAAATAGCTATGTAGATTGTTGCTGCTGCAACATGTTAGGAAGCGTATTTTCGATACAATCAATTTTGCCTTCTAAATTTTATGCAAAATATCCTGGTAGTTATTTGTGAATACTCTCAATATTATATACATCATAGACTACCTAACACATATGCCTATACCATACAGGGCCAAACATACACATATACGTCACCATAAGGTCATACATATATATGTTTACAGGCGTTATGAAATCGCAGCAAAGATAGGGAAATATTTCCTGTGAAGATATTCCTCAGGTTTGCTCCTCCGACACACTTTGCAGTGAAAAATGTTACCGCCCTCTTGCCGTTCGTTTCTTTTATATTCCATATAATTTATAGTTTCACCCTGTTTCCCTTTGACTCATCATTTTCCGCTTTGAAATATCTTCCGTCTTTTTGAGCTCTTCAGATTTTGGCCATGACCCGAAGCCAGTAAGGGGTAAGTGCAGAGTGTGCATCTGGACACGTTTAATGTTCGTGTGGGTATATGAATCACGAAAGATGACAACCCAGCAATTATGTGAATTTATTCGCATGTGTGTTTGTGTACAGGGCGTAAGTGTATGCGACCCTATGTTTTTCGCAAATTTGACTTTAATGTCAGAAGGAGAAAAAATCAGTATTAAATATTTATGCAAAAAGAGGAGGAGGAGGAGCTCATTCAAATGCGGCTCTTTCGTTCGAATCGCTCGTAAATATTGCATAAATTATTTAAAGTATTTCTGAACGTCTACCAACTTTTTTCAGTTTTTTGTGTAGAGTTTTGGTTTATACTTATGTATATCCGATGAATAAATCCACATAATTTCTGTGTCAAAGTGGTTACAAGGTGAGTTATTTCCCCCGCTGTCACTTCCGCTGCGGTTGTTGTGCGACATAACCGACTTTCCACCAGCGTAAATGTATTTCTATATAAATGAATATTTGACATTATGAATTGAAAGAACAGCAAACGAAAAACTCGTAATGAATCAAAGAAAATACTTGTTCTAACAAAATATAAAAATTCAGAGAAACTAGTATAAAAAAATGTGAAGAGTAGAATTGGAAGACCTCAAAGATTATAAAAAAGTAATTTACATTGCTCGTAAAGCATGACAAATGCTAATTAGTTGCTCAACATTAATTGTTGAATATCACCACCTTTGCATATGAGGATTGTTGTTGGTTTTCGTTTTTTTATGATATTCGACAAGTGGTAGACACTGTTTTATATTGTTCCCATAATTGTTACCAAAGTATCTGTGTATGTGCGTGCAGGTGTATGAGTCACATGCTTTAATAATTTTCGAAAGTTATTGCCTACTGCTTCTACTTCAGAATAAGAAGACGGACAGAAATATATGTTCCCAGCCTTCCATCTTTCATAGACTATTCCATTCAGACCGATTTTGCAAATTGTTTTAAATTATTGTTTAACACGAAACCATTTTGCTAAATAGTTTTATTACGATATCAACGCTCGAATATATCGAGAACCATTATTATAAAATAAACGACCATGGCAATAATAAACGACAATCGGTTAAACATTAATATATTTGCCACGCAATCAATTTAAGGAATAATTTCAGCTACGTGGAAAATTGTTTCATTTTGTGCAATATTAACATATTACTTTAGTTATGAATATTCTAACGTTACAATTTTACATATTTGTCATTTTCTTAAATGCTCTTCGTAACCATCGATATCTGTTTAATTGCGCAATAAGCAATTATTTGCGAAATTTGCTTTTTAATTCCGTAATTTGCAATTTTGAAACTCAGATTTTTAAAGATATTCATAGAGATCACTTTAACTGCTGTGCTGATTATGCATTTTCCTTTATAATTTTCTATAAAAATACTATTTATGTTCTACGAAAAATAATAATAAATATTTTATATTAAAAAAAAAGAACAAAAAGTTTTAAATTTCGTTGAAACTAAAATTTAAAGGTTTTCAAAGAATTGTTAAAACTCAATAATATAGTTCTTTTATTCTTTTTGCCACCCTCCCACTCGCCCGACCAGCTATGTGTGCATTCTACCTTAATTTTAGCTACTTCTTCTCTTTAATTTCATAGCTTAGGAGAGGGATCAAGCAGGCCACCATTTTAAAAATATATATTTTTACGTAACTCGGCTCAAGGGGTAGTACTCTTTTGCTTTTATTCTCCCCTTTCTTCGACCTTTCACAACTTTGCAGTCCTGAACTATGCTATTAATCGGTGCCAACGCTAAATCGATGTTAGAAAAATGTCGGAATTTATTTAGATATATTCGTCTTGTGCCTTCGCTTGTGACACTCTGACTATGCATGAATCTCTCTTTGCATGCATGTAGAAATCACAATAGCAGGACTAAAAATTGGTAAGAATGTTTGCTGAATTTGGTACGAATTTCTAATATATTGTAAAAATGTTCTCTGCCTCCTTGCCTGGTGTTGAAAAATTACAGAATTGGACCGGCGCCACACCTACCTCTTGATGGCAATATGAACATATCTGTGATTAGTATCCTTATTTGCAGAACGAATTTAACGCTAAGCATGGACATTCAACTCCATCATCTCAGGAATGGGTTTATTGCCAAAAATGGCTGATCTTTCCATTTGTTAACTGAGATCGAAAATATATTGAAACGATGTTCTTAAGAAATATTTTATATACATTCTCTCTTCTTGTAGGCCGTTTGATATTACAGAAGGTCAAGGTCGGGTCATTGGCCATACTTCATGAATTAGGTGATAGCAGTAAAGTAAGGTTCAGTTTCTTTAAAATTGCCTCAAATTCCCCTCCCAAGAAGTTGATCTTTCAGAAATGGATGTGGATCTCACTCTATATCAGAATGCAATCATAAACTGACATTACGGACGTGGGGTGTTTAAATTTTGGCGAAGCTGAGGTTAGTGATTTTAATTGTTTACAGAATGACGTCCAATTCAGCGCAAACTGCTAAAATAGAGACCAACATGTTGTTGGGATACAAAATGCAAGTTAGGGTGGAAAAGAAAAACATATTCTCAAACTCGTCCAACTTCTATTATTTTATATAATAAACCAACACATATGTACGCTTATATTTTCAAAGGAATATATCTTCGTGTGTGGCTTAGCTGCTGCATAACAATCTTGCTACATACTCTCTTGCTCTTTCTCGTACTATATGTCCGTCTCTGGTGAATTTTCGCTCTTTGTTCTCGTCTCTCAATTTTCTTCTCAGTTGACCGAGAAGTTCTATATAGCTTTGGTCATATATCAGTTTTTCGCCTCCTCCAAATTTTTCGCCATTTCCTTCTTGTAATGATTTTTCATTTTCGCCTTTTTTCAAATAGTTATTTTATGTTTTAGTCATCAAACCCCTTCACGTATATTCTGCGCACATGACAATCGCATTTTCGCATACACACGTTTTCTGCACGTTATCTTCTCGAACGTTCTTTGCAGGTGGCAAAGAGATTGCTCAGGTAGTCCGTATCATTTGGCTTGGTCCATTTCGTTAAAGACACGAAGTATTTCTGTGCTGCCAAGTGGAAGGAGGTGGATAATTTAGAAACGTAACTAAGTGGAGCAATTTTCTTCATTTAAAAACTTTTTTATTTTGAAATCCCAAACTCTATGATTAAGGCATTAAGGCATATATAATAATGGTTCTCGCCAGAAACAGTTTTCGTTCTTTTTCCACACGATCTGATTGATGACTCATTTTTTGATTGACTCATTAATATCACAAAGCTTTCGAATTAGTACACATTAGTAATAGTTATCTCATCCCTTCGTTGGTATATTTTTCTTGTTTTCTCACTCTGTTAAACCATTATATTTCATCTCCATAAAGAATCCATTGTCAGAGGCATTGCATCATAATGCCTTTTTCTTCGCTTGCTCTGCTTTTGTTTCATAGACTGACCGACTTTACATCCTGACTGCTACAAAAAAGTGGAGCAACAGGTACGTGAACGTGGTTGATTGCCTGTCGATATATGAATTATCTGTGTCCTTGTCTTTGATAACAGCTGTTTATTCGCTACGTCGTCAATGTTATATTTTATGAAGCTTTAAAGTCGTGGCAGATACTGCTGCCAGTACAGTGCTTGTTCTTCCACTTTTATGGCGAATTCATCTATTTCCGCTTTTTCTGCTACTTCGTTTACTTGGACTATTCTTCCTTTCCCTTTTGACCCCTTCTCCTTTTCCATCTCATTGTCGCCACAATGGCATTCATCGGGATACTTTCATGAAGAAAATTTATTATGACGTGAGACATTGTTTTATATTTATGATACGTCGTGTTAAACAAGAATGGAGTTACAATAAAACCGCTGATTTCTTTGTTATTGCTGTCGCTGTTGTTGTTGATTTATTGACACGTTTTTTTATGGTAACGTTTCTCTTCTATTCAAAGTTATAAATTCGTTCACAAAGTTGCAGATTCCAAGAATTGGGCTCTTAACCGTTTATATGATGAAAGAGTGCACGTCATCCAGATTCACAAAAATACTAAGGATCAAAATATTAAATTTAATCATTATTAACTGTTGATGATGAACCCAACTAAATATGACAATAAATAGCGATTAAGGTTGTAGAAATATGATTGTCCAACAGGCACTGGAAAACGCTCGGGACCATATCAGGGATGGAGGAATTCATAAAGAAAAATCCGCAGGCCAAAACATTCTCAGTCTGTTCTGAAGCTTGCTTGGAAAAGTTTACCCTTCCCTTTGATGGTGTTTTTATCTTCAACTCTGCAAAGTCTTCTTAAATAAGAAGCATTCTATCTGTGAAACATATACACCTAACTCTTCCTTTTTCCTTATAATATTATATATCTTATTAACAGCATTATAATATAAAGTCACGACGTACACGAAGCTGGAAATTTTTGGAATTTTTGTTTATGTATTTTGTATGTTTGACAGATCGGTATAACCTAAACACGAAAAAGTGACGAAAATTTCCCAAGCCGAAAGTTCGTCTAAAATGGGATCTTCCTATGTATATTCAGGGTTGATTGTCAGATCGCCGAATAATGTAAACTCACTTTTGGTCGAAATAATTGTCAGACGCGACGAACACAAAATGGATTCGTGCTGATTACTTCATTCCAGTTTTAGCGTCTGCCGGTTGTGTATTCATTAATAGCAAAGAAAGAGTGATAATTATAATATATTTAGAAGGGAAAAAAATTGCTTATGCCATTCTTGAATTCCAATATTTATTTATGCTATTAATAATTGTTTTATTGTACACAAATTATGGTTATTGACGCTAATAATTTTCTTCTATTTTCCTCTATAATACACTGTAAACACTTTTACTTGCAAACACAAACAAACAAACAATTTTATTATCGTGCACCAATACTTCTTCTTATTCTTTGGGAAATGTCAAAAAGTTTATTACTTTATTGTTGCCATACCCAATAATAAGAAGTATTTACTAAAATTTTAAGCTGAAACAATGTACTTTCATAAATTTTCTCGTATATCCCTAAAAATATTTCACATGTGGCAACAATATCAAAATATCCCCTCATAAAACCACACGAGACGACATGAAAAAGTTACATTATACCAATTTTTCTTCATGTCGTGTACGTCTACGTCTTCGTCTATGTCTTCCAGTAAGTTTACATTATAATGCTGTAAATTAGTCGGCCAATTGATACGGAACACCGATAAGATGATGCATAACTTTTGCTAGGGAAATCTGACAGACAATACTTCCACAAAATTTCCGAAACTAAACGGGCTTTAATTTGGAAGGAGTCAATATATGTTTCGTATTTGCAGCCCGTGCGCACGTACATGGAATACTTAACGAACATAAACCGCCTCTTCATAGACACCAATTATTCAAACACAAGTTGCGCATTAAAGCAAGGCAAAGAGAACAAGGAACATCAGGATCATCCCCTGAAGTGTCTCAAACAATAAGCTTTTTTAATCTTTCAGCATTTTTTCTTTTTGAGTTTTTTTAACACCTTCTACACGACTATAAGGAATTTGTAAAAACAGTGTCATGAGTAAGGAAATCTTCACTTTCTACTTACTTTTACACCATGTGATTTATTTATTTATTTATTTATTTTTCCTGATGATGTTGTTTACGTTTTTGGCTTTTGTTACGGCATCGCTCAGTGTAACCAATTACAACTAAACCACCTACAACTAGCTATCGGCAACATCAATAACAAAATTCCAACATCTTCAATACAATCGCTTCGGCCTTTACATCAGGAGTAACAACAGAAAAAGCAACAATGACTAGCATACAAACAACGATACTCACAACAACAAATAGCAACCTAGACAAACAAAAAATTAAAATCGTCCTTACTAACGCGTGGGCTGCTTTTCACTTTAAACTTATCTCCTTTCTTCCTAGCAGCCTCCTCCACCTTACTACTTTCGAAAACATGACTCATCATGAGGTTGCAGCGAGAGAAGTAAGCCACTGACATCAACAATTTTATGTTTTCAATTTACTTTTCATTCTCCTTGAACGATAAAATCTTTTATCCTTCGAGGTAACGAAGTAACAGCACTGTTAGAAAGAGATGTTGCGTAATCGGTTGAATATATTTAACGAATTCAATAGAGCATTGAAAGTGACCACTTCGCCAAAGCAAATCACATAAAGCTTTTATTGAGAATTCAATTTGATGGGATTGACTTTTAAAAAATTATATTCAGAAAATGGCTTAACCTTCTTTCCTGTAATCCTTCGTATATTTCAATAACAATCTTTTCAAATTTTAAACCAGTTTACAAATCAATGGAAAACATACAGTTTGAATTACGTAACTTTAAGCAGTGTGGTTTTTTGAGAAAGATCCTTGAGGGTTCTAACTAAACGATAAATATTCTGACAATGGCAGCCACACTCGTTCACGATAATGCTGAACTAATATGCTGTGCTTCCGCAGATGACCCACCACAGAAGGGAAATATACAGTTTCTTCTCATCTCTCAGTTTTGTATCTCTTTTCTTATCTCCTCCGGTACCTCGATCTAAAATCGATGTGATCTTCTTGAGTTTAATCCTAGGTTCATATTATGCTTCAAAGAGTGCTTAATCGTCGTCACAGTACCGTATAATATATATTCAAATAAGACATAAAGTTGCGATCGTATTAATTTTTTTCTTTATAGAAGTGATTATTATTTCAATTTCATGCTGTTGATTATACTATCACTACCACTACCACGACTACTATCGTAATCATACCACCTGTTTGAACAAAAGAATGCAGTTTGGTAGAGATTATGCTATAGCCAGCTCAACTTCGTTTAAGTCGTCGTTTAAGGCGGGGTTGCCACTTGTTTTGCTCTTTAAATGGCGGTCCTACATTCCGATATTTTCACCCCGTCGTGAAACATCACACGTCAGACACACACACTCCTACATAAACTATTGAACGGATTGTGCTCTCAATCAATCTAGTTCACTCCCACATCCGCCAATCATTTCAGTGCATTTGGTCGAATTATAGTCGGTTTGCAACAGTTTATAACAGTCTGAATGATTTGAGAAGGTAGGTCAAAATATTTATTTGTGTCTTTCTGGATTTTCCATCATATTGAATTCTAAACGTGTAGGGATATCATTAACTCTTTCTCTCCTACTTTAAGATGCATGTTCTCGGCTTCTTGCAATTGAATGGCTCACTCTCAAATCATTATCCCCGATGTCAAAATACTGTCTCCCAGCCTTTGTCGCCGCGGCTTAAAATTCAACAATGTCTCTATAAATTCGCTCCTTAAACCTCAATGAAATCAACCCAATCAGCCTCCGGATTTCAATCCGAATCAATAACAAAAATTATTTCCTGTCAACATCAAAGTCACGTTACAACGTCAGAGTCTGCTTACAACCTCTGTGTAGTTATATTTCATACATTTCTATTTCATCTGCGTCTTTGAATGAAGCATTGATTTTGATGAAAATAGACCGTTCCTCTGCAATTGTTTGGCATGTGAAATGGGCAATATGCCAATTTTTCTGTCTTATAAAAAGAAGTTGAAATTATCTTCAACAAAATGTCTTTAATGCGATAGCATTCTGTGAAAGTGAATTATATCTAATATCTTCAAAATTTATCCAAGTATGACTTTTAAGTATCAACCTATTTCCTCGAGTCACAGATATTTTCTTACTTTCGTAAATATATTCTCTCATTCTCACAAAAACCAACAATAACCCCTAAGTGCTTCATAAAAATATATGTGATATTTTCTGAAGTCAGAACCATCCGTTATTTTTCTGAAGGATGGCCTTCTCGGTTGGCTCAGAAAGTGAATAAAATTTTCGCAATGCCATTAAAAATTACTTGCATACAAGAGAGAAACTTTTATTTGCTTACAAAAAAAGGAACATTTTCAAAAAAGAAACATCTGCATTTTTAAGGAGGGTCAACCGTGAGTTTCGAGATGAGGTTGTGAGCAATGAATTTCTCGTCCTCTACTCTTCATTTTCTCTATACTACCATTACCTTTATTTACCTCTTCCTGTCATTCTTTTTCTTGCGTTCAGTACTATAATTTTTGGTAAGTTTGTTGATCGGTGTGAGCGATGTCGTAGTCGCAAACTTGGCTACTTTACACTTTACGAGTTTACATCATTGGCATAACCCGAAAAATATGTCAAAGTCGTGCAAAGAGTGCTAAAATTTTACTCATAAAATAAAAATAAAAATAGAACAACGTAATAAGACAGGACTGAGCAAAGAAATAGTGGCAAAAGAATGGAAATAAAAACGAATTAGCACGAATGGAAATAAAAACTAAATCAAAATTACTCTGCGACTTCCAATTTTGTAGAATAAAGTTAAAAGTAGCACGAGGTGCCTTTTTAAGTACTTCTGAAAATATTTCCTGGACACGCTAACAATATTCAAAATAATTTCTAATTAACAGTGAAAAATATTTTGTAAGCCAGAAAAGTTTGAGCGGAATAGAGCGGAAAGTCATCGGTGGAGAGCAATACATACCTCCTGAAAGAGTTGTATGGAAAGATAATAAACGAATTCTTTTAAATTGTCAGGTTTTCAGACGATCAAGTCGTTTCTAGCCACGTGCGAAATTCATTTGCATGTATAGAGGAATATTTAACCCATATTAGGACGTCCTAACTCACACTTTATATAGTACCATAAGAAAACTATCTGTTAATTTTAATAAATTCTTCAACATAAATTTTCTCGTTTTATTCTACAACCCCTTTTTAATTTGATTATATTTTTTCAAACGATTATTCATTGAACTGCTCTTGAACACAAAATTATAAGGTCATAGTTTTCATTACAATCCTCCCTCAATTCCAAAAAGTTGCTTAGAGCCGACATAACGCTATGAATCACTAGTTTTATTGTAGATTAAATAAAGGAATATTAAAAAAACGGCTAAGAGCAAGCAGCATTAGTCATTAAGAATGGAATGATAATATTCGTCATGACGTAACTAATCGTTACCGATGAAAACATACTTTATAGCGTTTCTAAGCAATCATCTATAATACCAAATATTCACGGACAACGAGAGTTGTGGAGACTTCAAAAGTAATTTCTCTGTATTCATAAATTTAATAGTAATAGTAATAAGAAATAAAGCCAAATGTACCGTTAATCAAGGTGAAATTAAAATTAAAGGAAGCGATCTATGAATCCTAAGAATCAGTTTAAGAGAATGTTAAAGAATAATGGGATTTACGTAAGATCAATAAAAAATATCAGAGCTTGTGCATATAGAGACCAAATGAACATATAAAAGAGTGAGATATTATTCGTAAGGCCAACAACAAAAACAACTTTCGAGTGTGCCTTTAAAAGTGAAAAATTTAACATTTTTAAGCCAATGTTTTCATATTGGCAATCAAGTGCGCACGCAAATCATCGCAATCGACAAAAGTAAGAGGTGCTCCAAAAGATCTTTCACCCATTAAGTATCCGCAGTATCCGTGAGTGTAATTGAGACTTGTGTAAAGGTGAGCTTTTGTAAATGATGATGTTTAATTTCAGAGCATTTGTATATCTTAATATATTTCCTATTTCTTTCTTTTGTGGCGCAATGATTGAATTTCCTGCATAAAAGCAGCAAATATATCGCTTATTTGAAATAATTTTAACAATAGAAGTAATAACAACAATAGTCACAAAAACGCCAGTAATAAAATCCTCACCAGATTTCGCGAAAATCTTCGACAATTACTATAATTGGTTACAAATTTTTACACACAATTTTTCAATACTACATTAATTCTTCTTTGAAATTATCGCCTTAAGCATTCTGGGGCCAACATCACTCCTATTAATATTACTTATAATCAATACAAAAATGTTTCGGCAGTAAATTTTAAAAGTTTACCCTCTTAATTCTAACAGGAGCTGAATACACACATGGTTAAATCAAATCAGAAGATTATTCCGCAAAGGATTATATGTTTATATTTCATTATGCCAAATTTTCCGTTTTTAATGGATTACATAGGGACGCGCATTGTTAACCCGTCTGGTGTAGGACGCAAACCCACTTGTTAATAATAAATCTCGAACTCACTGTTTCAGTCCTCTTATTAAATGACTTGAAAGCCTTTTAATCCCGAAATCACTCCATTGAAAATCTAATTTCGAAAAATAACGTTGGATCTCATTTTCGTGTGGATTAGTTAATTTACGTTTGTATATTTTTATGTTTCTAACAAACGTCTGACTTTCAGCTGACGTAGTTCCTTGCTCTCTGACGCTTTCCTTTTCTTCCCCTCATTGGCACATACATTTGGAACTAATATGGTCCCAAGACCAATCAAATCAACTACCTGTATCAATGACACACAAGCAAAATTGTGTACTTTAACAGAAGACTTGCGCTCAAAAAAATATAATTTTTAGAACAACAAAATATTGCAACAAAATATTGAATAAAAATACATATTTAAACTTTATCTACACGGGTTCATTTTTAACAAAATTTTTCCAAATTAAAAATATTTGGAAATTTTTATTTTGTGAACAGTTTGGTCGTCGTGCAAAGTTGGCGGGGAGGAAGAGAGTCTTGATATACAAAAACAAAAAAGGCCCAAAGAAAATATTATCCGAAGTAAAGGGAAATTTTGCATTCTGTTTATATTTCCTTTCCTTTCACAGCCTTCTGTTTATATTTCCTTTCCGGTGACACGTTTCTTACTTTTGACACCTCTCACCTTCCGTTGAGCTACTTCCATATTCATCTTACTTTTTATTGATTATATGTTTTTTTCAGAACTTTTCTCAAATAACGCTACATAAAGTTTCTCAATTTTTTCTTGTTTCGAACACAGTAATAGACCAAAAACAACGAAATCTCTTATTTCGCTTCATAATTGTGTGATTGTTTGCTGGCACGTTTTCTTTTATTAAAATTTTTTACATATGTCGAGCGAGGTAGAAGAATTAATGCTCATGGAAATTCTGGTGTATGAAGTTGAAAGGTCGTTTACATGCGGAGCTGCGGATACTGAAAGCACCATCCGGAACTTGGATATAAGTATATATAGAAAATCAAATAGAAAATATGAGAAATAAATATCAAATTAAAAATAGAGCATACCAACTTTTTGACAAGTCTTTTGCAATGATGGTAAATTAATAATAATAATAACACAATATTAAATATGTTATATCGACACAAGTACATACGACACCACCCTTTTACTATCCTTGTATATCTTCGTAGATCCTTGTAAGATGTAAACTAAAATAAAATTTAATATTATACAATTTATAAATATTAAGTAAAACTAAATGGAGTGAAGCATGTCAGAACGCCAAAAAAAACTTATGCGCACCAGTAATATTAATTTACAGAATTCATATTTCCTCAGAATACAAATTTAAAGAGACAGTTATTTAAAAAGTATATAATAGTTGAATATAATATATAATATATCTCACTTTAAGAATTTCAATATCTTTACTTTATTTTTACCAAGCTCCACCCTTCGACATTTTCTATTCATTGGACTTAATACAAAAACAAACATCATTCGTGATGCCTTCTCTGTGTTCTGTTAACATTTTATGAATAATTAATAATGTGTTTTGAATGTTGCCCAAATATTGAAAAAAGTTAAATTCTGAAATTATGCAAAGCTTGGCTGGAAAAGAAATTCAGTATTCACAAAGAAAATCATAGAAAACAGAAAGTAAAACTTTTGTGATTCTCGAAAAAATAGGGAAAAATAAAATCGCAACGCCCTGGGAAAAAGAGGGGTGGAGGGAGTGTGATAGTTAGACTGAATGAGGGAGAAGGAAGTGATAAACGAAAATTTTACGAAATTGCAATACACTTAGCACATCTCGTGCTTGAATATATCTGTGAGAATGAGATAGAGCATAAATTTCGTTTAAAGAAATTTTCAATATGTGCAATATGTGCTTTATAAATAATCATTACGCTCCATTGATGTCAAGTTCTGAATTCTTTAAATTCTCCGTTCGTTTTCCTTGTTCGTTTGAACATAAACGAGATTGAAACACTAAAAGGAACTTTAAAATATTTCAATGTAAAATAAGAGGTGCTGCGTTGATTTTTTAATTAAATATTACTTACAGTCAGAATCTCAAAGGTCACGGGAAAAACTCACGCCTGTGCACGGTAAGCTAAATACATCGTAATGATAGATAGTGATGTGAAAGTAGACTAGAATCAGACTAGAAGAGTCAGATGTTTTTACACTATTGGTCAGGGTGGATCCCACACAAACTGTGGATATCATAAAAAAGCTAAGATTTCAAAATAAGCAAAACGAAGAGAGGCGAGGTTTACCAAGAGTTTCCATAACCATTTGGTTATGAAAAGTCGGCAGACCTTTTTATAGACTTAAACGCTCACCGCAGGAATAGCTTTCGGAACTCACTTCAAACGCAGTTTAACACAGTTATTTATCACGCATTTGATTCTTCATCTTTACCCTCATTAGCAGCAGGATACAAGTTTGACGAACAACAGGATAATTAGAATTGTCTTGTGCGGCAGGAGCAACTGACGTAACAGCTAAAACAACACAAATACCAAAAACCTCTTCAATTAGTTCAAAGAACGGATAGAAGGAGAAGTTAGGGATAAAAGGGATAAAGAGCAGACGGCGTTGATATAATTGCTTTTGCTGCAAGCCTCTCTAGTACAATGATAGCAGCGTTCTATAGTTCTTGTGAAAAACTTTTACAGAGATAATAAAAAAGAAGAAAGAGTCGCCAAATTTGAAATGAGTTATAAACATTGGAAATGAGATCTCTTAGGACTACGGAAATGATGTTATTAAAATTAAGTATTTCGCCATAATTAAAAATAGATTAATAATTTTGACGGTAGATTTCAAAATTTTTGTAGTCATTCAAATATTGTATAATTGACGTCATTTGGAGGATGATTCACTTTCTAGCAAAATATATTCATTGTTAAATTCTCCCACATTAGCGACGTTATCACCAGTGAAAACGAATTTTTTTAGAACAAACAAAACCACTCCAACAAATAGAAGCCTTCGAAATTATAGGATTTCTTTTGAAAAAGTCAATTTTTTTAACTTTTGCTCGTTTCTCCACGCTTTTTTGTCACCTATTGATGTTTCATCTCATATTTTAGCTTCTAACGTTAATGGAGACAAATTTAACTTGAGGCATATTTTCATTTGTAGTGAAAAATTGTTGGAATCATTTGAAGGCACATGAGTGAAAATCGAAACTCACAAAATCATACGAGTCAGAAAACCATACGAGTATGTCCCTCATACTCGAATACATTTTAGTGCCTCACCCGGAGGATTAATGTTGCGCTCACTCATTGGCCTCTAGACAAGCAGATGGAGCAACAAACAGTTAGACGATCCGATTAACTGTACACCAACCTTGCTCTCTACATTACTGCGCGTCAAAACAAATATTTTAGTAATCCTTTTCATGATAAGTCAAATATTCAAGGTATATGAGATTTTGAAGTCGACACAAATCCTCAAGATTCGGTAAAATTTTGCTAGACTTACAACACAAGAAATGTGTAACCAGAGGGTCGAAATTAAGAAGTCAAGTTGAGACGCCTAATAATTGTGTAGTAACCGTAATCTCACGTAATAATAATCGTGTTCAGTTGCAGTAAAAATAGAGCGTAAAAAGTAGAGAATAAGGTTCTTGACGTAATGCATTTTGCGCATCCAATTTTTAGTCACTTTTTCGAATACTGCTGGCTGTATGTCATATGGATAATGTTTGCCTCCAAGGCGTCAGCGATATTGCTTTATCAGCATAAACCAGTGACTTCACGTGTCCCCACAGGAAGTAAACGAGAGGTGTTAAATCGGACGACCTTGGAGACCAATGGACAGATGCATTTCTCGAAATAAACTTATCGCCAAATTTCAATAAAGCGATGGTTGCCGTCGCCACCTTTCAGATAGCGTTGGAACCAAATTTCGCCTGAAACAATGCCATCCATATTTTCAAATAAAAAATCATTGATCGTGGTACGGTAACGATCTCCATTGAATGTAACGCGAGCTCCGTCTACTTTTTTGAAGAAATAACGTCCAATGATGGCAGAATGTAAACTGCACCAAACGGTGCCTTTTTCTGGATGCAATGGAGTCTGTAGGGTCTCTTGTGGATTCGTCTTACTCCATATGCGGCAATTTTTTATACTAACCAACCCGTTAAGCAAAAAAATTAGCTTCATCGCTAAATACAATCTTGCTATAAAAAACGGGTCTGTTTCCAATTACGCTAGGGCCCATTTGGCGAAAGAACGACGCATATGTCGGTCTCGTGGCTTTATCGATCGGATTTCATATAGGAGTAGGCCAAGATCTTTGTGCAAAACTTTCCACATGGTGAACGGACAGAGCCTGCATTCCGCCCCCGACGACGAATTGATGAATTTAGATTTTCTTTCGCATTTTCATTTACAGCTGCAATGTTTTCATCAGTACGCACATACCTTTAGCGTATTGGATTTAGTGGTTCATTCAAAGAGTATATGGTACGACTGCAATGGTATGACAGTTATTTTGAATTTTCACTTCCAATTTTGCGTTCAATGTTCGTTTCTTTCTTGAAAACTAACTGTGGAAAAAGGTGGTAGGTATACGTCATAGAATTTCAAAATTTGGAACCAGGGTTGTGAACTGCCAAAACCAGAATAGGTTTTCATTTAATTGAAAGTTGGTTTAATTTCAACGCACTACTTGTTAACTTAATCATTTTATGAGCTGTTTAATCACACTTCCATTACTGAATTGATGGAGCGAAACTATATTCATTTACTTTGGGGCCATAGAAAAATGTTAGGTCAGATAAAACTCTCTTTTTGAACGAATGAGATTTAACAGGACGTTCAACCAAATTTACACAGACTGCAAGCTAGCGCAAAATTTAAACAATCAAAAAGTTGTTTGCACTTAACAGACATTCGACAGACTGGCAAGCAGACAGCTCGTTTGACAGACAAACCAGCCAGTCAGCCACCCATTCAGACAGACAGCCCTCGAGACAAATAGCCCACAAGAGAGGCAGCCGCCACCCAAACAGAAAAACAAACACAGATATTCATTCACACCGATAGACAGAGACGCAAAGACTGCCAGAGAGGCAGACTGACAAACACACTTACGGACGGACAGACAGACAAGCAAGCAGACGGCAGGCAGACGACAGACAGACAGTCGGACATACAGGCAGACCAAACCCAAGCTTTTCTTATTTGGATATAAATAACCATTTTTTTTAATTTTAAACTTTTTATAATTTTTTAACTATATTCATAAATTTCGAATTTTCTGCCATTCTTCCAACCGTTTTCGCTGTATCAAATTGTTAAAATTTCTTGGCGACTTATAAATTAACGAAGGTTAGTAAAATCTAAAAAGGTGGTTAATTTTACACAACATCACTTACCCACTTGTTAACAACTAATTCCATTTAACAGCTCAGAATGCTTTAGCAAGGGACAAAAATTTCAATTATTTGATAATATTTCCCCTTGTGATAATTTCTCTCACCACACGTTAAACAAAACAACAAAAAACGCGGTGAAAGATTGATACGAAAGAGTTTTTGGAAGGATCGCATGCGTATGAATGTGTTGCGTGCATGGGCCTGAAAGCACGCGACAACGGTTTGTGTGCCAAAGTGTTAAAGTGACGCATAAACCTGAAAAAAGCTGGTTAAATTTGATGATAAAACTTTTCTTATTAGATAACTTGAAACCGTTAAAAAGTATAAACGATAGCGGTAATGAGAGAACAAGAAGCTTTTGATGGCGCTAACTACTTGACATTTATAAGGAAAGTTTCTTAATTTGTTTTTCTCACGTGACGCCGCACAGTGGCAGATATTTTGAAATAGCGGCCAAAAGTTTTTTTTTTCACAGTCGCCAATTTTACAATTAGTATGCTTATATGAAAGATAATACATCAGAACCTAGGGTGCCAAAAAATAACAGCTCTAATTTGATCCTTTCACTAAAAACAGGACAATCAAAGCTAGTCCTTTTCTGTTTTGGCCTAAAATTTTTGATTTTCTGTAATTTTTTTATAGTTTAAATAATTATAACTCGGCGAGTTTTGCTGATATTAAGTTCCGGTCTTTTTTATTTATTTTTCTAATCTATTTTATATTTAAATAATATTAAACTAAGTTAAATAAGCGTTACTAATAATATGTAACAGGTATTTAAAAAATGTACCAAATTTCAATAAATTTTCATGTAAATTGGATCGGGAATCAAAAGGGCCAGCGTCGTCCAGAACAAATTTTACACGATCGCATAGCTGAGTCTTTTCTCTAGATTCTGTATATAGTTTTATTTGCGGAAGCTTGCGGATGTGGTACCTGGAGTATTTTTTATGACACAAAGTCATCTAATGCAAAATTAAAGGATTCTTATTTCATGTTTTTTTTTTTGGCTGTTAAATGATTATGAGTATTTTGTTTCTTTAAATGATTGTTTCGTTGGAAAAATAAGTGTTGTATTTTTAGTTATTAGGTACCTATACTTAATTATCAGGTACCTAAAACATTAGGTAATGGTAGGGTATGGGTATAAGTAAAGTTTAAACGTTTTGATGAATCAGGTAGCAGTGTTTATGAAGAAAAAAACCAATTTTATGACCAAATAATTACCTACAAATATTGTTAAGGATGTGTGAAGATTAGAGTATTTAAAGCGCTGCCAAAATATAATTTCTGTAGTGTTGATAAAAACATGGTGAAGTTCACATATAAGACTTTGGCCGATATTTACTTTGTACGAAAAGAGGACCAAGATGTTATTTCGTATATTCTCAGTAAAACTTTTTGCGATTCTTGTAATGAAGAACGTATTGAAACATATACAAATAAAATAAAAACTTTTTTGTCGCATTTGAAAACGCGATATAAGGATGTGCATCGAAAAAAAGAGGTGATGTACCAACGCTATAAAAATTGGATGGAAACTGAACTCGTCTTTGAAAATGAAACTACTGATAAAGGCAGCGAGAAGACTGGTCGACCAAGGAAATCGATTGATGAGTGCAGTGAACGATCTCGAAGGCGCAAACTTGGCAACATCAATGAAGAAATATCCACCGAGCTCAGCAGAGGTTAAATTACAAGATCTTCTAGAGCACACTGCCGAGAGATTATTGCTTTCATTAGATGAAAATTGTCTAAAAAGTCTTGGCGATTGCAATCTTACTCTTGTTTCTAAGTGGGGATGTGACGGATCATCTGGTCAGAAGCAATATAAACAATTTAACGCAGAGAATTCAAATGACGGCAACTTGTTTATGATTTCTTTTGTTCCTTTGCGATTAAGGAAAAATAAAATAGAACCTGAGCCGTCAACCAGCAAAGATATATGGAGAAATGAAACACCTTCTTCAACAAAATATTGCAGACCAATTAAATTTGCATTCAAAAAGGAGACAAAAGATGTCATAGTCGAAGAAGTTGATAAAATAAAAAGCCAAATTCAGGAACTGCAGCCAGTATTTTTTGAGATTTATGGACATCGTATTCAAATAGATTTCAAACTTCTTCTCACTATGATTGATGGAAAAGTAGGACAAGCCTTAACGGATACTAAGGCATCATCTAGCTGCATTATATGTCACCAAACCTCGAGTAAATTGAACCAAGTACCACCAAGTGATAATGACTGTAAAGATGCGTACGAATTTGGATTGTCCCCTCTTCACACTAGAATTCGTTTCATGGAACATATTCTCAAATTGGCTTATGATTTGGAATTCGGAGCTACAGGAACAGTTAGAAGAAATGAATTGAATCTGGAAAAAAGAAACATAAGGAAAAGAGAAATACAGGAGCAATATCGTCAACTAGGTCTGATAATTGACCAACCAAAACAAGGAGAGGGTAACACAAATGATGGAAACACTGCTCGAAGGTTTTTCTCTGATCCTGAGACTGCAGCTTTCATAACAGGAGTGGATATTGAAATAATAAGGCGGTTTAAAGTAATTATAGAAGTTATAGCATGCAGCAAAATGATTGATGCGAAGAAATTCGGAATATATGCTAAGAAAACCGCAGAGATATATAACGAAAAATACCCTTGGAGGAATATGCCATCAACAATACATAAAGTTCTGTATCATGGAGAACAAGTAATTGAACATAGTCTGCTTCCACTAGGTGATCTTTCCGAAGAAGCACAAGAGAAAAGAAATAAGGATTATAGATTTTTTCGTGAGCACAACACAAGAAAAATGTCAAGATATTGTACGAATGAGGATCTTCTTACAGTTTTGCTCTGCACATCAGATCCATATATTTCGAATATTCGTCAAAAATGGAAGTCTTCATCAATTGAATTGGATAATGATGCTAAAAATTTACTATTAGACGACCAACAAAAATATTTTGCTGAACATTTTGTAAAAATTGCTTAGTTTGCATACACATGTAAATATTTTGTCTTTATTTATTGAATTATAATCTTAAATTATATATCTTTGTATTTTGCCTTTATTATTATAATAAATAATTAATATAAGTATTCAAAAAACACAACATTTATAAAAAAACGCAGTATGTTTGCAGTGTTCTTTATTCATGACGGATATGCTTAGAAAGATTTAGATTGTAGTAAAAGTACGAGGTAGGTTGATAAAATCTGTCATATCTTTGGTTCCCCCATGTCAATTTTAATGGTTGTAGCATGAAATTAAAGCTAAAGATTAGGGTAGCAAAGAAAAAAAAAATAAATTAAATAATTTAACGCGTTCAGAAGATATAGACTTTTGACCGCTATTTCAAAATATCTGCCACTGTGCGCCGTGTGGCATGTATGTTTAACCTTAGTGTGTGTAACTGTGCTGTCTTTATCGTTTAATAATGTAATATAAGCCCATTAGGGCAATTAAACTTATTCGGAAAATTCTAGAGTACTTTACTTTTACTTCGTCTTCTAAGTATTCTTCTATTCTATTCTTTTAATTCTAAATATTCTAGAATTTGTGGGGAAACAATTTATGGAAGTCTCTAGCATCAACTTGTCATAAAATCAAATTCATCAAATTCAAGTTCATAAAGCAATTTTATAAAACAAAATTTTACAAAACAAATTAAGTGAATAAAACAATTTAATTGAAACAAAATTTTTTGCGTTATTTCTTGCCATTTTAAGTTCTATAGGGCTTATAAAAAACCCCATACTTACTTGTGCTTGTTGTGTTCCCGTTTTTCTTCATTCATTATCGTCAAATTTCGATGGAGATACATTCCATCACTTATATACTCCTCCTTATTTTGTATCAATTTCCAACAAGAACGCTTGGAACGAATGTGCAGGGTGCTTAGAATTTAAGGAATTTTAAATACTGCGGACGAACAGGGTCCTTTTAATATTACTTTTTACTTTTCTTGATTAATTTAAATTTACTAACCCATCGCATCTCAAACCCTTGACATAGCAGAACAGTATTTCGCCCATTTTAATGTTCATTTCTTATAAAGCAATTTAATATTCGTACGTGAGTTTGATGACAAAATTTCGTCATCCAATTCCGTCTACTAGCGTTGAAAGTGAAATACGTATGTAGATATATTAATTTTAAGTATCATATATGTGCGTGGTTTTCATCGGATTTCGCACATTTTTATTAACAAAGCTGTTATTATAATAACAGAAAACTTGGGCAAAGTTTCATTAAAATATCTCTTCTCACTCTTCTGTGATCGAAATTTCCCCTAGAGATAATGAGATAGCACACTCGCACTAATGCATATGCATTTTTGGCAAACATTCACAAAAACGTACAAGTTGCAGATGGTGCAAGTTTGACGATAAATTGTTACCCACGCTAACGACACTCGCACGTGCATTCTTGCACTGGATTCGATTCTATGAAATTTGTAGGTGAAAAGCAAAAGAAAATTTGTTTGAATTCATTGAACATAAAAATTATTATTTCTTATTTTTTAATCATTTGATAAACAAAATATAGATAACAACCACTTCATTACATAAACGAGAAACCGAGCTACAAATTACGCTCACTAGTACACTGTATTTCGCTGTAATAAAATTGGTGGTGCCTTCATGTTAAAAATTAAGTATCTTTAATTTTCTTCGATTTTGGGGTACATATATTTCACACTGATCTGGGGACCGTTCATATCTGTAAGCGCCTTATTGATCATTTTAAATAAAACTTACCAATACTGTTTGCGCTTGATGAAAACTACAGTGACTGTCATTAATATTCGGTTTTTTAATTTGGACTTTTAAAAGTTTAAATTTTAAGAGAAAATAGAACAAAAACAGAAATGCTGGCTGATTGTAAATTATATATATTTCGAGATCAAAATAAACTTAATTTAGAGTTCTAAATATTAATTAAAATTTATAAAAATTAGCAAAAACTTAAAAACTTAAAAAAAAATTAGGCTTCATTAATATTCGGTTTTTTCAAAATGTTGGAAATTATTATTAAAAAAAAATTAAAATAAAATATATTAATATCGTGTTGGATAGCCGTTATTTTTTATAACCTCAGAAAGACGGTTTGGCATATTAAAAATACATTTTTTCAAAAAATCAACTCCAATTTTGTCCCATTCTTCCTGCAGCCTTATTTTTAGTTCTGTTTTCGAGGAAACGGGATTTTTGCGAACACGGCGATCTAAATGATCCCACAAATTTTCAATGGGATTCATATCAGGAGATTGAGCCGGCGTATTTATAACCTTCGGGCAATTACAAAGGAGCCATTCACGCACAATATGGGCTTTATGTTTTGGGTCGTTATCTTGATACAATTTAAAGGTTGATGAAATTCCCATTTTTCAGGCGGATTGCCTTAAATTCTCTCTCAAAATCTTTAAATAAGAATCCTTGTTCATTGTTCCTTCGATAAACACCAGATTTCCGACCCCTTTTGCTGATATGCAACCCCACACCATTACGTGTCCACCTCCGTGCTTCACTGTGGGAGTAATATTTTTGCCTTTCAGCTCCTCATTGGGTTTCCGCCAAACCATAGTCTTTCCATCGCTTCCAAAAATATTAAACTTGCTCTCGTCAAGGAAAATAACGTCTTCCCACCAGTTTGCATCTCTTTTTATATGCTCTTTAGCAAAATTTAGCCTATTGTTTCTGTTCCTCAAATTTATAAAAGGTTTTAAGCGGGGATTGACCATGATTTTTCTTACAATATGGCGCTCTTCCATCTCGGTCAACTTTTGTGGCTGACCAGTCTGTTTTATGAAATCAATTCTATTCTCGTTAACATATCTTCTAACAATATCACCAACAGTATTAGGCTTCATATTCAATATTTCAGCAATATTTTTATATGTTTTGCCTTTTTTGTAATGAACAATAACTAAATTTCTTTGCTCTAACGAAGTATTTTTCGCTTTCCGACCCATTGCGGTTTAGCAAAAAAATGTGACAATGACAATGCTTCTACAGCTAAACTCATTTGTTTGACTTTAATTAATGTGGGATTCCCCATTTTACGAACAATGTGTATGCATTTTTAGAAAACAGCGATGTAATTATGTGGGAGAAGCGAATACCGTATATTAATGAAGCATTAATTTGTTTAGTTATAAGGTTTTTTTACTTAAAAATAAAAAACCCTTGAATTTAAAAAAATACTAAATAGCTCAAAATATGTAAACAAGAACAACATCGAACTAGTTCTCACACATTGCGTGCGTGAATTCACCAGACTATAAAAATGGCTACTATAACGAATTTATAATTTACAGCAATGAGTGTCCTATCTCTTTATCTCTAGCTTCCCAAAAAAACGGTGGTTTGTCCGAAAGCGCTAAATCGACTCAAGAGAGGAGAAAGAATGTAATGTAAAGAATGTTACTCCCCGATCGTATCGCCATATAGCCATAATAACTTTTAGCGCATAAAGATGTGCAAGGAAACCAATATGAACTGATTATCCATATAAATAATTTCGGTGGTAGTCAAAAATTTTTATACAATTAAAAAAACTTTTGTGGGCCATATCGAAACTATTTCTATAATCGAGCACGAGCATTTAGGACACATTTAACAAGTATAAAACTTATATTGCCCGACAAATAACCCAACGATATATTTAACCCATTTCTCAGTCACTTGACAAAATGAACCAACAGTTTTGGAAAACACAAACAATGATTTATGCTTAAATATATGGTAATTTATGTATACAATGGCAGTCACAACAACAATGTGATAACTTCACTGCAATGAGGTCAGTTGCATCAGGAAAAAACAAAACCACGTACAAACAGTTTTATATTCCGTTGGGAACTGCTATTTTGGTGGTGAGAACCCAGTCTCTTGTGCTTGTGCTCTGTGGACCGTCGTTATGGAGTCGACCAATCTCCAAACCCATCCACAAGCCGCGAGTTCCGTCGAAACAACTACAGACAAACGTACATCAATATCTCGAAAAGAATTAAAGTAATCTGAAACTTATTCAAGTACAATATTTCAATGATTTTCATTTTAGAACTGACATATAAAACGTTGTAGATAACCAAGCCGAGAATAATGATGGAACGGCCAAGCAAAAGACCGGCAAACAAACGTGGCATACGCTATTCTACCGCCCATAGAACGGGTGCTCCGGATATACATGCTATTAAAACACATTTATTGACAACGACTGATGACAACATTGCGGATTCCGCTGACCGCGGGACCACCTCCCACGTGATGACTCTGAATGAAAAGCCTTTATTATTGTGAGAAGAGGCGTGCAGGGTAAAAACGTTAAGTGGTTTGGTGCTAGAATAATTTAGACTATCCAATCGGTTATTGTACATTTCACGTGGGGCACGTATTTGCGGTCGCTTACAATGTGCGAGTTACGTAACTGATATGAAACCCAGTTTGGGAAACAGGAAACAGGATGTTTTCACCAAATGAATGATTCAACTGATTGTTCGAATGACGTAAAGAACTTACACCACCCACTTACGCCTCCCACGTGCTTTGTGTTGTTTTCATTCAAATTTTGTTTCATTTTGGCCCTAGGGCAGACCATGGCACATATTTTGCATGATCCCACAATTTGTTGGAAATGATTGAGTTTGATGGAGAATACGCATCGTTAGGCGGTTGATCGCAGAGTAAATTGTACTGTATAAAGGATTGAATAAAACCAAACTAGAAACTTCATGAATTCAATATGATGGAGTGTCCGTTTCTTGTTCTGAAAACCATTAAATAAGTATGAAAAACTTTTAAGTAGTATACTATATATACGGTAGTAATTTCGATCTCTAAATTGTTTATACCAAACATAAAATTAAAGGTAAAATATTATTTTATTAGTTATTTCAAGTTTTTTTTATAATGACAAAAATAAAGCTCAATCTTACAGATCTCATTCAACCTATTTTATAGACTGTTTAAAAAGTAACAAGGTGTAACAGGTGAGTAACAGGGTGTGAAATATTAAGATTTTAATGATATCTAATGAGAAATAATAAAAGAAAACATTGCATTTATGCAATGGTACCTTACAATATTCGCAAATATGTGGTGGCGTATACCGTCATTTTTGTTAGCAGAGCGTACTCCAACATTCTCTGTGAGGATATAATTTTTACCAGATCGGTGTTCCATCGCTTTACGTTAAAATGGGGAAATCTCCCTCATACGTGTTAAGTCGGGTAAGTGTTAAAATCTATTATGGTGTTTTTTATTTTGACTTTGATGTATTTTTTGCTATTTTGAATTATTTTCCGCCGACATATTGGCATCGTCACGCCTTTATGTTCAGTTTTCAAACGGTTGAAATTTGGCCATTTGAATTTTTGGTTAAAGCTCGAATTATCCTTTTTTAAATTTGTTTGCTTTACTAATCTTTACTACAGGTTTCATCCGAATTTTCGCTTTTTTATGCGATGCAATACCGGCACGTTAGTAATTTAATCTTAATTAGCGGCCACGTTTCATTCCAAATATATTCGAAATGCAGAAGTTTTTTTTACTTCGTAAACTGGTTGAACTTTACTGCCAATGAAACGAATCCCTTGATGCATGATTCTGTAATATCATAATTCTGGAAAGCAGTGTGGCCTCGATATATGTCTCCTTTCAGCCCTTTGACACTAACAATAGAAGCGAACTCAACTAAGGCGTAAAGGATAAGTTTAAGCAGGTTTCGAATAAACAGATGACGGAAATATCATAAACATTCAGAGATACGAAGATTAATCTGCTGGATTAAAAGTTCAAGCAGAATCTTTGTGCTAAAACTTCTCTGTAATGCTTGGCATCGATCAAAGGCGAGAGGAGGAGACCAGGATACGAGTTAATTTGTTCATTTTGAGGTGCTAACTCCTCAGGAATTACTTTTTGAATCTTTCATGAAAGGGGAATTAAGAATCATTCAACTCTTTACACAATAAATATTATCAATTGATTTACTAAGAACAAAATATAAATATCACAGTTGTTTTGATTGGTTCTTTGACGTTTGATATAATTATAAATTTTGTTGCAGTAATCTGAATATATCCAGAAAAGGTATGAGAAGGTAAGACTAGATATATCATTATTTCCTAATCATAATATTTGTCTTCTTCTTTATCTATACTGAATAATTCAAAACCTGCATTTTCGCCTAGTACTCGTTTAACTTCTCCGTCATCAATTTGGACGACTTTTTTACTGTTTTTAGTGTAATATGTCCGTATCTAAAAATGGATTGGATTTTTCTTTCTTTAACAATTTCCCTTTATAGTCAAACTTGGTAAGCGTTTGTGAAAAAGGTGATAAACTATAAGATTCGCCCGAAAGCACACGCACTAATACCGTAAAAGTAATAGAAATAAAAGCATCACCAGTCTACAGCGAAATGAACTGATTTTTTTAGTTTTCCGTTAACTTAATTTGTGTCAGTTTCGCTTTAATTCTGACAACAATTCAAATATCGCCAATTTATTTGATTTTTTTCTACGACCCAATTTTCAGTGGTTGAGAATAACCGTTAGTGCATTACTGAACAGCTGAAATTTTTTATATCGCAATTAAAATGGCTTTTACATCGGGGTGAAAAGGGTCTGAAAGTCATATATTGTTTTGCGCAGGACCGTGGTGGTGTCAGGACAGTTTATGTCGAATGTGCAATTCTTGTGCCAATAATTCTTTTGTGTTTTCCCGCCCGCCCGTGTAGTGTAATTCCTTACCCGCGCTTACACGCATCTTTTCGGTAAATGCAGTGTAAGCGCGTAAATGCAAAAATTCCTTACGGACAAGATCTGTTCCATGGATATTCTTCTCCTTGGGCAGTTATAATTCAATATCGGATTAAGGTTAAAGATGTTTTTGAGCTCACCACGATACCTTCCTGAACTTTTAAGCATTTGAAAAACCCTCCAAACCATATGACCTTAACTAAAGGAAAATTCCCAGCGTTTTCCCAACTCTCAGTAGTTCGGTTTCAGTAGAATTTATCCATTTAAGATTTTGATAAGTTTGGAGTTATTTTTGTCAGAAAAGAAGTCAGACGAATAATAAAAAAGTGCCCGTAGGTTGAGAAATAAGTCAGCTAAGAGATGTTCAAGGGATGTAACACATTTTAAACTGTATTACTTTTTATGGAATATTTAAAATTTAAACTGTTCCATTGACGCCTTGGAGTTTTGTCGAGAACTCCTCTTCATTTAGGTTTGCTGTTTGTCAATATTGCCTCAATATAATATAAAATACTGCCAGCAGTTAATCGGGTTTCTAGATATCAAATAAGCCAGACATCAGATTTACAATTGAGCTGTTTCGCTGCCTTCGCCGGTTCTTCGCCGACGAATTAACACTTTCCTTCTTCTTTTTAGTTTGATACGTACCGTTAACTTCGTGAAACCTTTCTAAAGGATTTTTAATCGGAGCGGGTTGAAATTTGCAGACTGTAGTGTCCTTACGGTTATCTTATTACGGTGGTATGGTAGTACGGTGGTGTCGGTCTAATCTATTGCTTATTATCCAGTCAATGATGCCAAATCAAATTTTATAAGCTCACGACTGGGCTTCAAAGCATTTGGAACACAACCCCAACTTTTCGGATGAATGACTACGTGAACAAGTATAGGTACCTTATTTGGAATGACTCCAACTCACATAAGATTTACGATTGCACCTCGTTCACCAAAATTTACTGTTTTTTGTCGATTTTTAGCCGGCGGCGTCATTGTTTACACTTTTTTGAAAGCGAAGTTGGTGAGGCTATCGTCGTCGACGTCATGCACTACAGAATGATGATAAGAGGCTTCTTTAAACCAAATCGAGCGACATGGCATTTGCACAAGCATGAAATATACGTCGTTCGCACTAAATCATCAAACATTTCGTTGGATGTTGGGATTTTCTGAGGCAAGAAATGTTAATGATCTGCAATTTTTTAGATCGCCGTTTCAATTAGTCCTCAAGTAAATAAATGTATACATAATTAAGTGACAAATGCGGTAGAAATGCAACATAATTTTATCTGCGAAATTTGGCTATCAATAAATAATGACGGCAACAACAATAACAACAACAGTGTCATTAACTAGAGCCTCAACATACCGCAGTGTTCTTCATACCAACGGTCCCTAATCAAATCTAATCAAATACCCAACCAAATGTCGTTGGAAGAGCCCCATCCCTTGACATTTTGTTAATTCCTTTCGCTCTTTAAACGAAAGAATTCTAAAGGTAGGAAGTATTTCTCAAAATTTGTTTACTGTAATTTCTCTTCAAACTAAATCGTGATGTCTTCGGTTGAAACCTACATTAGTGTAACATTTGGATTCCCGCGTTCGAATATTTGCGGTCATGTATGCGTATATGTGTGTAAATAAAAACGAGGATGCCATGACAGCGTGTAGGGATTATTGTCTGAAAACTTTGGGCTTTGCGTCTTCCACTGTTTTGTTATTCTTGCAATACATGTAACAGATGTCGAATCTGATCCGAATATTAAAACGATAAAAATGTTGTGTTTGTTAATTTTCTTTTGTGCTTTTTTCGCAAGTTTGCAAACGAAACAATATTACAATATGCCTTTTATTATATGTATATTGCTATATTCTATTATTATTTTTATTTCGAATTCATTTTATTTGGAATAATTTCATAAAAATATCATATTTTTTCAAAAAGAACAAAAATCCAGTAATTGGCTTCATCGAATTTGCTGCTTTTTTTCAAGAAATAATGGGGATGCGCTCGGTAAAGCCGGGGAGGAGGACGAATTTTGAAATCATCTGTCCAAGTGAAATTAATCAAATTGTCACAAATTTTTTCGCGAACGAATACAGAAGGATTAGAGCTTTTCAGAGTCAGTAGTCCTGCAAAGCGGAATACTCGGGCTTTAATATTTCATAACGAAATATATGTTTTTTTTTTGCAAAAAGGTATGTAAGTGCGGCAGAGGAAAATTGGATGCAAAAAGGTACGAATACTATAAAACCAACCAATTCTACACGAATTTATTCTTTGTCAAATATTTTAAAATTACGAAAATTTTATGAAAATAGTTTTAGAAGGATTTTATGCAGAAGGAGTCTATACAGACTCCTTTTTCCCGGTCTTTTGCTGGTTCTTTGATAACTACGCGTGCTGAATCCGACAGATTAATCTCTTTTAACCTGACGGTGTGACATGAAGTAATTTTACAGGCGAAAATTGCTAAGGACTGTAACGAATGGCCTTTTCTAATGCCGTTTGATATTTACAAAAAAGTTATTGAAATTAAGGCAAGAGCCATTACAAAATGTAGAAAATATTAACTTCTAACTTCCCATTGTCATGCGTTGTTACCTCTCCCGCCATCATCTACTGCACTTCAATCATTTCACTAACGAAATAAATAAATTTTCTGACGACAGCCAAGTGTTAAACCAATAAAAGCTTCGCTGAATATCGACCAAAGCGCGAACAACGTGTAGTTAAGACCGCGCGATAAATGAAGAATTCAACGTTTCCATTTATTTTTTGCTAAAGTATTCAATGACAGTAAGGTGCTACTCGGTAACGTACGTTAAATTTTGTAGAAGTCGTAGTAGTAAAAGAAATAATGAAAAAAAATTAGGCTCAAAAGGAAAAGGAGGAGTAGAGAAGCGTACACCCAAAGTTAAAAACTATTGCTAAAAGTCAATTTGGTAATATTTATGGCAACGATTTGCGGAATGTCTGGAACTGATATTGAAACAAGGAAAAAGTAGCTCGAGATCCGGCTGAGAATTTATGTTTGCCGATTTGTGTGCTGATCCTCCGGTTCATTTGGTCAACATGCCTTTGGCGGAGTTGGCTGACTTCAAATTGAGTTAATGTTGGAAGCAGCAGAAGAATCAGCAGCATCAGGAGTAGCTGCAATGCAGTGGCAGCAAAAGGCAGAAGGACATCATAAGCACCAGCATAAGAAAGCATAAGGACAGGACGAGCATAAGAGCAAGATAAAGCAAAACAGAATAGAACAACACCAGAAGTGAACTGAGTCCGTTGCTTTATCACCTTAGAGTGGAAATTTGTTGCAGCTCAGACATTGCACTGGGGATTGAATTTAGCAAAATTAGTAGTAGGTGAATAAGGGGAGGATGTGAATAAGAGGGAAAAGGTCTAGACACAGTCAGGTAGAAAAAACGAGGAGGTCAACGAACTCCTAAGACAGGCTTCCCACAGGGAAGGAGAATGAACCAGAAGCAAAAATTAGCGGGACGAATGAGTTAAATCTCATTAATCATTAGCCAAAAATATCAATTAATAATTATTTCATTAGGACTTTTCTTGAGAAGATAATTTAATGTTTTTCTGAACAATAATTTTTATAGATTTTTTAATGCACTACATGTTAGTCCTATTAATACCCCTCCAATTTTGGATCATCTCCACTATTGGTATAAAAGGAATATCTGTGGTCGAGGCTCTCTTAATGCCTATTTCAACAAATTTGACTAAAAACAGAATCCGCTTTAATAATATTACAAAATAAAGTAGTTTGTCAGAAATCTTGATATTTCTGGTGTTTAGGTAATAAAACATTTTTAATGATGTGATTGTAATTACATAATTATAATACCCGACCTTTAAGATAAATGAGAAAATTTCATTAGGGATTTTAAAAATACTTGTAGGTCATCGACCACTTCAGAATATACATCAAAAGCGTTAAAGAATTTGTGGGAGAATCCAACAGCATGAATTCACTGGAATTGCCACCAAATAATTTCGATATAGAAAAGAAACCCCGCAGCCAATAAAAAAGAATAAAAGAAATTCATTTAATAAATGCTTAAATATGCAGTTTAGAAGATCCTGCGTTTGAGACACTTCATTCCATACTTCCTTCGGAGACTTCAATTAACAAATTTATTATTGTCACGATATTAAAAAATTGTCATTTGTAAGTGAATTGAAAGCGAATGGTATCAATCTATCGCTTCTTAAGAGCTAATAAGGATAATTAGTTCGACACACAAAAAGGGATGTTTCGAGCTAATTATCCTTATTTCAGTTCGATGTTGGGAGACGCTTCAAACAATTAAATACCAATGAGAAAAAAGCTTTAAAAGTAAAACGTAGTTTAAAACGACATCTACGGAAATAAATTGGAGAAGCTAAAGTGATAAAAAATATTGCATGCATTATTCGTAATTTTTTTTACTATGTTAAAACTTCATGTTTTAAAATTGTTGCGGAAAGTTTCATAAGTTTCCAATTTAATTTTCTGCCGCATTTTAATGCACTGGACTAAAAGAAGATAGCTCTGAGCTTAATAAAAGAAAACGGAAACAAGCAGTAAGAGAGAGGTGGAAGAAGAGAGAGAATTATCAAAATTAAAGTTAACAACAAAGATGAAATAGAGTGAAGGAACAGAAGTAGCCTAAAAGGCGATTGAGATCTTATAAAACGAGTTTTACTGTGTTTCAACTAATTTACCAAATTTAACTGGTTTGAGCCAATTAGTGCATTTCGGCAAAAAAATAATGAAAATTAAGGGTTTCTTATTGCCGTTTTCCATAATTCCCTTTAATTAAACGAACTCTCTTTAATTAAAATTCGTTGTTTAATTTGCTCTTGTATTACTTAAGTATTTTTACCATTCCTTTCTTTACGACGATGCACATTAATCCGCATCAGCAACATTGAATTCGTGCTACATTCATGAGTCGTGAAGCCTCTGCTTCTCGAGGAATTATTGCTTCTCGATTGCCCAAAACCTTCTTCTTTCTCTCAATTTGTGTAAACTTCTATTCGGTGATTTGGGACTTTATTTTTTCGACTAACTGGTGGTAGAACGATTTTCAGAAAAAACCGTTGTTCGTTGCCTACGCACGTAGATGTGTCCTTCCACGCCCCTTCTTCATACTCTTTGCACTATTCCCCCCGCTAATCTCGACACACACACATCTGGCATGAATTCTGTGCGCGTGTGCGCTTTCGGAATGAAATTTCGGTGAGGCAAAAACCACAAAATAATCTCTACTACCGGGAAAACGATAATCAATTCTACACACAATGACCACACTTTTCGACTTACTGACCTAAAATCACAATAAGTCAAGATATCGAGAGCATTTATATCGGCACCGACAGCACCGGCCCTAGGACAATTCGAGCTGGACCGTTCTATTTTCATGTCATACTTTTTTTTTGCAAAAACAAGTCGAAGCAAGTTACTGAAATTTAAGAAGTACCTTAGCCAGAGTGACCGACAGTTGAAATCAGAGCTAACCTTTTTTGAATTGTTTTAACTCGGGCTGATTAATGCGGTAGTTGATTTGGGGTGGTTGTTTATTTTATTTTTCAAGGTCACCATACCACACCGGCAAAGATGACCGGCAAAGGAAAAGTTATACTCCAATGATTCTACAACGCGCAGAGGGTCGACCCGAGGTAAATTGCGGTCAACTCTTGCGGCAACAATAAATTGAAATTGAAATTTCGTTTTCTTGCTTCTTTACCTTTGCAATATTTATCGTGATCGCTGTTGTCGTCCAATGTCATCGCAACGTATAAGCAGCACACTTTTCTATTTTATTTCTTTTCAATTTCGGTTCAAAAAATGGTATGGCCATGAGTATATTTCGTGGCAGTCAAAGGAAGTTATTTTCGGTTTGTTGTCGATAATACTTGAAAACTTTGTCTCAGTTTTCCCCGATTTATTTGATGCAGTTATGATTATGATAACAATTGATTTTGTAGGTAAGCTTTTGCCCCATCCTGTTCAATTTTATCGCCTTCAAGAACATTTTCAATGTTTTATCTGTGGCCAACGGATATAAGCTTTTTTATTTGAAATAAGTTTTGACATTTGCAGCCACTATATATTCGTTTTTTTTACCTTGAATACCGTTTTCTTTTTCCTAAAATGCAAGCACCAACTCAGTTTAAGTTATCCACTTAGGGTAAATAAATCAATATACTCCTTCACGTCAACTAAAAATTTTCAGAACTTAAGGACTGCCTCAACAAAGTTGAAAAATCTGACCTGCATTGGTTCCTCTCTCGTTCTCCCAAAAATTCTTCTTCCCAATTTATTCCAACAATAAAACACTATTGTCCAGTAGGAAGTGACTTGAAATTAATTTGACCTTCTTCGAGTCTAGATTAAGGTCGAGGTCGCGGTTCAAATAAAGGTCTCAATTCTTTTAAATGATCTAAAAATACTAGAAAATGTTGTTCATAAGGATACACTTTTTGAGACACATAATGAAGGGTTTTTAATCGGAGGGAGTGATAAAGTTTTATCATCAGCAGGACCCTCAGCTGAGAACATTGCCACTATGAAAGTGTGCAGAAGAACTCGAGGCAGTCAATTACCGCAAGCTTAAACGCGAGTCTTGCGTCGACATTGGCCCAAGAGATCGAACTTGGCGACCACAGACAACGCCACTCATTCGCTGACTGGGCTTCGGAGCGTGGAAGAAGACTCCAACTTTGGCTGAAAACTCATTTTTAGTAACTGGATGCATTTTTTGGATGAATGTGAACAAGCATAATTGACGCATAATTAATGAATCCAATCTATCAGCCGTAATGGTATATATGGACCTTGGAGGTACAGATCACGTACAGCTTATTTTATTCCATTTCAACATCGATCTTTTCCAATTGAAGAACCCTTTATAAGAAGATATCTACAATAACCACATAATGAACACATCTGCTCATTACGTACGCGTTTTCATTAAATGAAAACAATAGCAGCAAAATAACGATCCTGGTAACCATCCGATATAATCTTGAGATTTTCATTTTCACCTTCATCAATGACATTAATTTTCAGATGGCAACATAATATGAATTTAACCACCAGTCCTATTGTCGTCATCTTACCTCACATTACCGTAATTACCAACATAAGCATCGTGTACTCATCTCGATTATGGAAGGACAACTGGGTAAATAATAGAAGAAACCCTCTGCGGGCAGTAGTAGCGATGGTTATCATTCGTTTATCTGATGTAACATAACTGATTAGCTTGTTAATGATTGGATGGTTTGACGGTTTGCTGCGTTTATTTTTGGGTAGGCTTTATTTTATCTGTCAATTTAATACTGCTCATAGTTAGCGCCTGCAGCACGAACGGCCACATTTTGATGATCAGCGGAAAGTGGAAGAAGAAAAGGAGTGAGAAAGGATTTTTCACTTTATATCCATTGGTTCACATCAGTTGACATTAGATTCCGTTTCATTATATGCCAAAGAGAAAGACAATTCCCTAAAATGTAAAAGGCGGGGAAATGAAAAAATAGGTAAAAATATTTTAGGGAGATATTTGGAGATAGTTTCCATTTTTAGAGTGACATTTACATATTTACATTATATACTTTTTAATCAATTTTTATTTGATGAACAATTTACATGATGATTAACTACAATGTTGCAGATTTCTCAAATATTATAATAATTTCCTAAAGCGGTACCGTTTTCTTTTGCATATTACACGTAAATATTAAAGCATATCTCTCGGATTTTACTTTTCTGATAATTTTTGCCTTAGTTTTTTCGATTTAAGAGCAATATCAACGAAGCTATCGATTTTGTTTTCTACTGGTCCTGCTAGTCTTCACGATGCAGGATTATTAACTCATCCTTATAGCACGTTTTTTAACCCTAGTTTGACTAGCAAACATTCAAACTTATTTAGGCTGACGCGTTCACCACGGTAACTGAATATTCACACTGAATGTATATGTTCATTTGCGAATTTCAAATGTGGAAATCTCCGCAAGTAACGCTATTGCAATTTTATCGAGTTCTATTGATGTTGTTTCATAATATGACATAAAATATTTCGCGTTTGAATAAATGTATGTGCATATTAGTGAATTTGAATAATGCGAATCTACGCAATTAACGGTATTGCAACATTGTAAAGAGCAAGTGTACAAGATATAAACATGTCTTGGCATCTCTATGGATTGGGCTAGTATATTTTTGTGATTTGTAGACCAGCTTGTGATAAATTTGAGGACATCATTGAAGCTCTGAATGTATTGAAATGTAAGCTAGTACAAGTGGCAACAATGAAAGCGCTTACGGCATGCACATATTTATATATTTATATATTTTACCACATGTCCTATATGTTCATTCTTTTGATGTCTAGAACGAACGTGGAGGTTTTAGCGTTCTATTCTCGTGTACTTCTGAGGAGAGCGACATATGCGGACATAAAGTATTCTTTTGACGGCGATAATGCGCTGGAATTCAGAGAAAGTAATGATGCTAAAGAATAAGTACTAAATGACATCTGCACATCAGAGAATGATGACGTGTTGGATGAAGTGGACGACCGTGGGGACATCGTCCTGCTGAACAAAAAAGTCACAGCACAAAATGTATGCCTTCCATCTACGATACACACTGATCGTTGATCCAATCGTTACGAAACTTGAGGTCATTTGCGGTTCAACGCCCCAAATTCTATGGATCAAATGCTAAGAACTTGCAGTCGCAAAAGCAAGTCATACTGCTGGTCATTGGCCCTTATTTGTAACATAATAGATGTAGTAAATTTGGCTGGATATATATGACATAAGCACAAAAACTCTTCAAACCGAACCTCCACCCGTGCGAAATTTATCGTCCAATGCACAGAGTGCGAATAATATAGGCTGTTTTTTAGGCCCGATAGAACCTCAAATGGTAAAAACATAACACAAGAAGTTTAATCTTAATTGTTTTGTTCACTCGAAAGACGAAGACATGGCATTAACATTTGAAAATTATTTCGGCGTATGGCCCCCCCGGTTGTTCCAGACGTCCAATTTTGAGTCACTTCCTCAAGTACTGCTGGCCGTATGTCATAAATAACTAGGATAATGTTGGCCTCCAAAGCGTCTATTATTGCTGGTTTATCAGCTTAAACCAGTGACTTCACGTGACCTCAGGAAATAATCGACAAGTGTTAAATCATACGAAAAAATTGTAAATCATAAATTCTACTAAAAAACAATATTGGGATATCAAATGGGCTCACAAAAATAAATTACCTATTATTACACATTTTTTTCGTAGTAAGGTTGAAATATTTAACAGGTGCCTCGTCGAAGGGCCTCGGTGCCTCGATGCAGAGCGGGGGTTAAGAATGACTGAACGCAAAATAAGCTGCGTTTAATTGGAGCACATAGAGATCACGCCATTGAAGCCATTCTAGGAAATAGCGGTACACTAAGAGACAATTTCAAAAGGAAAGTTGGTGAAGAAAGGAAAGTTAAAAAAAGTAAGGAGTTGCGCTAATCAAGGGTTGCATTTACTGAGGTCATATGCTATACCCCTTTATTCTCATTCGCCCCTTTTATATTTACATATTTTCAACACAAGTCTATATTCCTTAAAAGCTTGTGTTTTATTTAACTAAACACATTAACTAATACAAAAATAACCTACTTAGTAAGAGGCAAAGGTAGAAAGAAAGACGAGCAGAACATGAGAAGAATATAAAATACAGTTTTATATTTAAGCTAAGGCAGTTTACATAAAAACATATAACATTCCTTATCCTATCGTAAAATACTCATCTAGGTTACCATTCCCAGCTACATCCTGCCATTTTCACTTCTTCGCATCATAATAACTGTATCTTATATGAATATGAATATCTTTGAAAATTGCGCACTTAGATTATAAAATGAATTTATATATTTTGCACAAAACTTCGTATATTATATTAGTTCAATTTGTTTGGCACGTCATCAGAAGCAGAAAATACGACTACGAAATTAATAATATTACCTTATACAGCAATATTAACTTTAAATTAAGAGCAAAAATTTTATATGCATAGTGTGTCTTACTAAGATTTATCTACTTATTAATCCTTTAGATTTTCACACTTCAGTGTTTCATACGTAATAGAAATGCAGTTCTATTTTATATAAAACCCAAACATACCTAAACCCATAAATACACAATGGTTGCTGCATTAGTTGTTATACTAGTAGCAAGTCTCGCCTCGTCAAGTCTTTCCAAACAGCATTCAACTGTTGGGAACTAGTATAGGTGACGCCTTGCGGAATACAACTATTCCAATTTGTTGAAAAGCAACTGAAAAGGCGAGCGGAAACGAGACTATGGAATAAGCACATTAATTCATTGCTAAAACTTCTATACACTCGTGGCTTATTAAATAGCTATAAAACTAATGGAATACTCGTATACAGTCGCAACAACAATAAAAACAACTACAACGACTAGTGCTACAAATCTCACCCCCACCAATATTCTCGATGCAATACTTCTAGTGCAATAATAGGTGTTTAAGACAATTAAATAGATAACAATAGGAAGAATAGAAACAATTGCTATATCTAATTATCGAGAATAACAATTACGAATAGAAGCATGTAAAATTGTAAAAGAAGTGGGAGGTGTATGCTCTTTTTTAGCAGCATACTAATATATGAGCTAGTTGCCACGATTATGAAAATTTATCTTTAAAAGGTGTTTTTATCTCTCAGGATGTTTATAATGGGAAAACAGAAATTATTCTCTAAATATTTCCGATGACAGATTTACTAGGTAAAGTATGATTTTGCCTTTTTGCCTGACAATGAATGTTTCAATAAGTCCTTATTTTGAAATAATTTCCAAATTTCATCAATCATTACAGACTAATACACAGACACACAGTCAAGGGTAGAGGGACACACAAATATATATATATATATATATATATATATATATATATATATATATATATATATATATATATATATATATATATATATATATATATATATATATATATATATATATATATATATATATATATATATATATATATATATATATATATATATATATATATATATATATATATATATATATATATATATATATATATATATATATATATATATATATATATATATATATATATATATATATATATATATATATATATTTGTGTGTCCCTCTATATATATATATATATATATATATATATATATATATATATATATATATATATATATATATATATATATATATATATATATATATATATATATATATATATATATATATATATATATATATATATATATATATATATATATATATATATATATATATATATATATATATATATATATATATATATATATATATATATATATATATATATATATATATATATATATATATATATATATATATATATATATATATATATATATATATATATATATATATATATATATATATATATATATATATATATATATATATATATATATATATATATATATATATATATATATATATATATATATATATATATATATATATATATATATATATATATATATATATATATATATATATATATATATATATATATATATATATATATATATATATATATATATATATATATATATATATATATATATATATATATATATATATATATATATATATATATATATATATATATATATATATATATATATATATATATATATATATATATATATATATATATATATATATATATATATATATATATATATATATATATATATATATATATATATATATATATATATATATATATATATATATATATATATATATATATATATATATATATATATATATATATATATATATATATATATATATATATATATATATATATATATATATATATATATATATATATATATATATATATATATATATATATATATATATATATATATATATATATATATATATATATATATATATATATATATATATATATATATATATATATATATATATATATATATATATATATATATATATATATATATATATATATATATATATATATATATATATATATATATATATATATATATATATATATATATATATATATATATATATATATATATATATATATATATATATATATATATATATATATATATATATATATATATATATATATATATATATATATATATATATATATATATATATATATATATATATATATATATATATATATATATATATATATATATATATATATATATATATATATATATATATATATATATATATATATATATATATATATATATATATATATATATATATATATATATATATATATATATATATATATATATATATATATATATATATATATATATATATATATATATATATATATATATATATATATATATATATATATATATATATATATATATATATATATATATATATAAATTATATGTGATTGTTTATTTAAATTATAACGTCATATCATGAAGCACAGCAAAGATTTGCCCAGTT
Organism: Physocephala rufipes; assembly: GCA_963966595.1. Lineage (NCBI taxonomy): Eukaryota > Metazoa > Arthropoda > Insecta > Diptera > Conopidae > Physocephala > Physocephala rufipes. The sequence continues at coordinate 44,505,599 of OZ016501.1, forward strand.
GACAGGTAAATAATTGTAATTTGCTTGTATTGTATTTTATTGTTTTTGGAAGATTACAGGCCGATTCTGGCACCATCACAAAATCGTCACAAATCACAATAGAGACAATCGTCACAATTGAGACGATTTGGTATTCTGAACACCTTAAAAAAGCTCTTTTCATCTCAATTGTGACGAAAGTTGTGATGGTTGCGAGAGCAGGTCACAACAGTATATGAACGTCAATTTTTTCCCAATTGCGTTTCCGAATGGTCCTGCACGAACCGTACGTGGACTTGTGGTTACTCCTGGGTAGTCCTCTCATATTTTGTTCTCCCACAAAACACATAATTCATAAAAATTTATTTTCAATAATAATAATATAACAACTATACTCGCTTGTTATTATTATGCATTTCCGTGAATAACCAGGGTTGAATTCCTGTCGATGTTAATAATATCAAAATCTTAAAATTTGTTAAAAAGATACAACTTTTTTATGCACAACGAAATGAAAAATTTCATAAATCATATTGCTTATGTTTATTTGACTTTTAAACAATGACTTTTAAACAATTTTTGCCGAATTGTTTTATGCCGCACTCACACAGGGGACATTTGTCTCGAGACACGTCAAATTTGTTGTTGTTTTACCAGCAAAACGACGAAATGAACTGTGGACTATGTAGGAATGAATTTGTTCCTTGTGCGACAATTTTGTCCCTTGATGTTTACTGGGGACACCAAACAGCGGGTTGTCGTATCGACAAAGCAGAATATTACGAATTCAGTCAGGCATGCATTTATATTGTATTTATAAAAGAGCATTATGAATTTTGAGGATTTGTTCGATCGGGATTGTCACTGGGACTGCAAAACATAAGCTATATTATTCTTATATAAAATTTTTTGAAAATATATTATTATATATATTAGAGCAATTCATTCGTCCATATTATTTTAGAAATTTTGATGGCTTGTGTATTAAAATATTGTGTTCACAAATATTTGCACTTTCAGTGCATTTTTTAGGTAAGAAATCGAACAGTCCATTAAATTCTAAGGCAGCCCCAACATTAAACAATATATTAATATTTCCGAAGTCTCTAGCTTCTGCTTTTATATACATATTTTAGTATATTTTTTTCAAAATTCGTTTCCAATGGCATTTAATTGGACTAAGGATACCACGGAAAGGCTGATTAACGCCCTACAACAAGAAACGTCTCTCTGGGACGTGAAAAGTAGCAAATACCACGACCATCACTGAATTAGAAAATGAAAATGTGCGTAGGAGAGGTGTAATGTATATCCAAAATTATTTAATGAAATTAAAAGAACTGGAAGAACAGACATGTCAGGCTAAAAAAAGTGATATACTTAGTCTGGCGCTGGAAGGAATATTGGATAATAATGATACGTTATAAACATTTTTACGGTTAAATGTGCCTGATAACATTGAATTTTTTAATTTTATTTATGATATCTGTACAAAATTGGTGGTATTCAACAATATTTTTAGATTTCATTTATTTTGTATTATGTCTAATGTGAAAACTGCTGTAAAATTTTTTTTATTTTTATGAGATGTACATATATGTATAAAATTCATCCGGTGGCACAGCTTTTCGAATATGCGTTTCAGCCTTCTGCAAATCGGCTTGGACCGAATTGAGCAATTAAACAAACTTTTCCTCTGACATTCACAAATAATTCCGGTAGAAATATTTATCGCACACTTGAATGCTATTTGTCAGAACTTCGAAGGCTCCATTTAAGTTTTTTTCTTTTCGCCAGTTTCTGATCCAGCAGCTTCTCCGACGAGCACTGCTAATCTCCTCCAATTGTTCCACATTTGCTAAGATTAATTTTACTATTTCTGCATCTTCATCACGAATGATATATAATGCATCCACAAAATCGATCGCCATAGATATTAACGCAATTTTAATTTCTTCAATATTTTCCATAGTCATTTAGCGCGCAACACAAAATGAAATGAAATCAATTAATGTTCGAAATTAGTGAAAACACTACCATTTAGCAAAAAAAGTATTAAAAGGTAGCAAAATGTAGTAAAAAGTCTAATTAAAAAATCATGCATGGGGATACAACCTACATTCCAATTTGTCTCCTGTGTGAGTGGTATCGGGGACAAATAAATGAATAGTTCCATGTCTCGCGACAAATGTCCCCTGTGTGAGTGCGGCCTTAGAAAACAACATTTTTAGAACGAATTATATAATTAACTAGAAATAATGCAACCCTGCTAAACTAAACTTTGACATAAGAGCTTTTCGATCACAAAGAGCTTTTTTCGTGAGAGGTTTACGCTAGAATACCGATAATCACAATATTCGTCTCAATTTGTGATCCTCACAAATTTTTGTGACAATGCGCCAGAATCGGGCTGTAACAGTGTTAGATCACGTTAAATTGCACGTAAATAAACTTATAATACTAGAGTTTCTCCTGTACATGAACTTCGAGTAATAGATAGCGCCATGAAAATCACACTCAACAAAGTGGGCGGAATTTTCGCCGGAATCAAAAAATATTTTTATTATAAAAGAGGTTTCAAAGGAAAATTATAACAACAAAATTTGGCGATTTTCTCCTCAACATTTTATCATTTAATAAATTTATATTATTTAATAAAATTTAAATTTATATCCAACCTTAATTTTAACCTTAATTTTAATTTATACTTTAATTTTAATTTAAATTTTAACCTTAATTTTAATTTAAGAAATTGTTTATTTATTATTTTTTCTCAAAAATCCTTTTGTTAAAAATGTGAGGAATATTTGGTGGAATTTTCTAAGATATTGAGAAACCGAGTTAATAACCTTTCGAAAGTCTTTCGACCTCTTAATCTTAATATCTCGCATCCTTTAGCAACCAACAATATTCGTCATAAATAATTACTTTGGTTACAATGCCGCTATGCAGCCAATGTCAAAAGTTGTTTAAATATTACTTTTCAACAGAGAAAGGAGCAAACAACAATTGGTGCTGCCCCTGGCACTGTCGTCGCCCGTAAATGGGCGATGCAATGAAGAAATCAATATTATTGGAAAAGGAGGCGGAAGAAAAGGAAGAAGGAATAATGATGCCTTATCAGGAAAAATGACTGGCTGAACAGAAAATAACTGAATGGTTAATACAATACTGAAAAAGTCCATACAACGGAAAAGAGAAAGGTCAGATACTTTTTCGGCTTTACATAATACTAGGGCGCATTTTGTCGGAAGGCATGTGTGGGACAATATATGTTTGTCACGTAGAGAACATGATGTGTTTAATGATCGCTTTACGTTTTTTCCATTTTTGTATGAAATTTAGCCCTTTTTTGAAAAAAATTATTGCCTCTAAAATTTATATTCTTGCCATAAAGTAAAATTTGTTTCCAGAACTTATTGAATAAAGTGAATAAATGAAGGGGTTAGAGGATAATTTGATTAAATGTGCTCCTTACCGTGTCACTATTTTCATCCCATTCAATTATCATCCCGAATTTGAAAAAATTCAATATATAATCAAACATAATAATACTATCTCATAAATCCTCTGTAAAAACTGTCAGACATTTTTGCAGCCAATTTCAGGAGCTCAATATCGGTTAAACATAATTTTTAGAACGCTTCAGAATATATATCAATATACTGATAATTAAGATAATCCTGCTGCTTAAATTTAACGTTTGACGACTTTAGATTGAGACAATTGTTAAAGAAAACATCTATTTGGAACTGAATCACACCCAACAAAAATAATAACATGTGAGTGATAACATCGGCCTGACCGCACTTCGGATACCATATGCCGGTATTGCAAACAATAAGCAACAAGTACTATTAATTATTAATAATTTCTTTATATAAAACAATATTGGAATACCTATAAATTCTTATTTTTATTTTGCATTTGATAGTAATGTTAGTAAGATATGACCGACTTCTATACGAATGGGCAGACAACGCCCGCTCTCCACAATTTTCAAAAGGACGTTATGCCTTCTCGTATAAAATTTTATTGAAATATCTCTAACTGTTTATAAGATATCACTAATTTCTGTATTATTGAGCGGACGACGCCAATTTTATGGACCGCGCAGACGTTTTATGTTGTGATATTTTACACACACCATTGAAGAAGTATTCAATTTATATATTTTTTATATAAAAAATACTTGTGGAACTGGTCTGATTTTGTGTTGATCCCAAATTTCATAACAGTAGCTTAATTCTAACTTCTATAATTAACCTCCTCAGAATTTCCAAGACAGATGGATGGAGATGTGGGCAGACGAGCAGACGAACAGACAGACAAGACACGGAAAGGGGAGGAATCGGAGCTCGGAGGAATCGGAATCGGAAGTGATTCTGAGCATGAATATACCTTTCTATATCGCCACGTCGTTAAGGTTGTCCGCTACGCAGTGTGCGCTATAAGCGTGGGCGTACCAGCAGCGCATCATCTCTATTGCTTTTGGGTTTATTGCTTAAATTTTGTAACTCGAAGAATCGACCACAATAAGCGACCACGAGAGTCACCAAAATCAACGTCAGTGCCAAACAGGCGTGACAAAGTGCAATCCAGCTGCGGTTGTCATAGTGGTCACGAGAAACGCGCACTCTTTGAGCTGTGTGACGTCCAAATCTACAAAAAATAGTTCTAAAAGTGTTGTGAAAAAATGAACATGTGCTAACGTGTCGCTTGTAGTTGTTCTTAACGCAATAAATGTGGAAGATGTGGGTTTGTCCCAACAAAAACAGTGGTAGCAATTTTGCTAGTGTTAGTTTTATTGGTGCTGCAAATGCTGGTTACTATATATACATTAGTTCACATGCCACACACACAACCACATCAACACATTTACGACTTTATACACACATTTGCACATTTATACGTATAGTTCACAAACTGCCAACAGCAATGTATCGTTGGTGATGTCGGCAACTTTTCCATGATTTTGTCGTTTTGAGGATGCATGATTTTCGCCATTATTGGTAGTGGTGCTATGTTTCATAGTGGTGATGTTTCATAGCATTCAGCCGCTGGTAAAATTGCTGTCGCGACGCAGCAAGGAATCACCATTAAATCAATGACGAATAATCTTTAAGTTCAATATATTTCTTACAACCGCTTTCAGACAAACGCTTTTAATTCCTTCAGTGATATCTTTAATCCCAAATTTCTCCCACTTCGTTTTTCGCCGATACTTGGGCTAACGCATGACACCTAAGTGCTATACAAAATTTGCCGATGTTTTCTTGAGGGAAATGGGCAGAAGTTGTTTTCATCATTACTGTTGCGACCTTTATCGTTAAAGTTGCTGACTGTTTTAATATTTTACGTATGACTATTTAAATGAATTGTATTTCGAATATATTTCATTTAGTGTGTCTGCTCCTGAGAAAGATGACACTACTGTTGTAATCACGGCGTAGGATCAATAAGAAATTAAGAAAAATCTAAATTTAAAAAATTAAGAAAACTTATCTGCAGGCGCTGCTGATGCTGGTGAAGAAATAGGAAGTTTTCTAACATACTTCACTGTTACGAGATTTGTAAGGTTAGCGTAGCATATCTAAGTATTTCTAAAATCTGAAAAATCCCTGAATGGTTTTTGAAAGCAATTCTTGGTTGTTGACATTAAATTAAATTGGGTGTAGGCTTTAAATCGCAAAAAAGAGAAAAAGGAATTAAGCTAATGGTTGCAAATATTTAAGGGATGTCCCAAATCTGTCCACCTTCTAATTCTACTCCAAATGATAAAAAAATTTAAAAGCATTAAAAATTTTATTCCATTCTTCTTCTTCATGATTTAATGATACAAATGCTTTCCCCAAAATAACGTTTTACTCTTAACATAAATTTCATATATTTTACCTCAATAATAAAGTATATATTATATATAATTTTAATTTCTTTGGAGAGATTAGGCCAACTTTATAAGCAGAAAATTTATAGCAGAAAATTTATAGCAGAAAATTCACTAAATTAAGGATTTCTGCGATCCAACCCTTATTTTTAATGACAAATGTAATTTATGATAAATTATAATTAAAGAATAGAAGATACTAAGTAAATAACTTTCATTTTCGAAAATTTCTTATTTACAAAGAAAAAGAGTTACATAATATATAGAGAATGTTACTTCATCAAAGCCCAGGACTTTTCCAGCACTTGCTCAGCAAAGCCCATTGCGATTCCTTTAGTAGGCGGCATTGAGTCACGTCTGGGAAGGTATGACGTCACTACGGTTTACGTGCAATGTTATAAAAAGAAAAAGAGAATCAAGTAAAAGAAACCTATTTACGTGCTTGATGCGAGAAACGCGAGAAGGAAATAGCAGTATTTGAAGATATTAGAAAGAGAAGTAACTCATCGCTAACTCATCGCTTTTCTCAAAAAAGTCCACATATGTATAATTTAACAGTGACCGTGTCGCGTCGGTTTTTTGGATCTATAATGCCCAATACTGCCACCCCAGATAACATTTCCACTTTTCCAAAATTTCAAAATAGAGTGAAAAAATGGGAAAATGTGAAAACGGCAAAAAATTTGTATTAATGAATAGGCATCTGCTCCACTAATACAAGCAAGGAATGCATGGAAGATAATACTGAACTTTAGATTATCTTCAAAAAATTCAGTATTAGTTTTCACTCTCCGTAATTGCTAAATGGAAAAAGTGGCGTGTTTACGCAATGAACGCTTTATTATTTAAATTAATTACCTCGTCTGTTGTTTAATACCTCACTGCTACTCACATGTTTTATATCAATGAATTTACCAATGAATCATTAAATTCGTAAACTTAAAACCCAACCGACGACATGATAGGAGACAAAAATAATACTTCGCCCCTGTTCGATTGTATCTTCAAAAATAGCCGACTAAATTTTCTAAATGTTCCCGCATTATTTATTGATATTCAGACCATTGAGAGCACATGATATCGCGCACAAAGCTTTCAAAGTTTGAATATGCAAAAATGACCATAGTGGTGGTCAATGAGTGGTGACTAATTAAAGTACTCATTTTTTGCAATAGTTTTGGCAGCTTTGTCATCGCTGCATAAAAACATTTAGGTGCCAGAGATTATTGATATGTAATAGATATCGAATTACAGTTTCGGGGTGATAAATATAGAATTATTGCAAATAATTTTATTGTACGTTTTGTAAATTTTTGTAATTTGTGTATTGGTCCTTGTTTAGAAAATGTATTGGTTTACCAAGTGGCCTACGATCTGATTGGCTTACCAAGTTTTCTTATTTTGTTATGTTTTATGCTATTTGCTATATTTTATTTTATTCTATATATAAAGCTTTCAGAACTCTATCTCAAATGTTGTATCAGGCTTCGATCCAGTTTTATTTTCCTGAATTTTCCCTCCAATTCCTTTACGGCTTTTTGCCGTTTTAGTTGGTTTTTGTCGCTATTGTTGGTGGTGCCAAAATCTGTTGGCTTTTATTTCATTTTCCATTTGCCTTAATTTATTTTATTCATTATCCATAAAAGGATTAAAATGTCACAAAATGCCAGACGTGCGTCTGTAGGCATCTGCACTTATTGTTAAAAATCAATTCGGGGCGTGAACATATCCATATTCGCTTCTATGTGGGCTGCTGCGATAGACGATATCGCGGCGGCACATTGGGTCGTTTTGTTGATCAATCGGTCGGCTGGTTGGTTAACTCTTTAGGCTTTAATGGATATAATTTTTTGTGTTATTATTATTATTTTTGAATGAAATGCTGATTAACAAAAACTGAATATATTCTGAAAAAAGCCTATTTCTTATCGAGCACCCATACAAGCACAATTTTTCTTGTTCTTAGGCACAACGTACCCACCCGACGCAAATATGTCAGAATTTCAAAGAGACTTCCTTGAGGGGCGTTACTGAAGGGCATTTAAAATGTTAAGAGTTTAAACAGCAGGACGGAACTTTTATCACGGGACTTTGATAAGTGTAAATGTGGTTGAGTAAATACTTAACTGATCATACTTCAATAACATAAACTGGATTTTACACCGCTGAAAATTGCAATGCAATAAAGTCAATTTAACTAAATCAACGGTATAATTCCGGTATAAGCGAAAACAGAGGTGATCCGTTGCCAGAGTCAAATATCAAGTTGAAATTGAAGCTGCGGCAAAAGCCAAAAATGTATGGACTAAGCGAATCATCAGTAGAGCTTAATTCGGATTCACGAGGATTTTGAGGGCATGGCTCGAAGTTGACTGGCAGTAACACGAAGAATTGAATGCAACCAGTGATAAATTGCAGACAGAATATCGGAATAACCAAACAAATTTAAGTCCTCTTGATTTGTATCAATTGTTACCAAAAAAAATTGTGGACAATTTAAATAAAAATTAATATTATAAAATACATATTGATTTTACGCATTTATTAATTTATTAAGGTGGTAACTGCTCAGTTTACGTGAGAGGCATATTCAGCTTACGGAAGATAATGCTTATAATTTACATTTTCACAAACAAAAACCTTGCTTCGTTTTACAACCGGCATTCCCAAACATTTCGAATATTCCTAGAGTTTAACTCTAATTTTTCAAAATATTGCAAGAATTGGCTTATTCTTTACACAGACTCGATATAATAAATTGCAGTGCATTTTATTCTTAATGTTTTTTACACTTTCTTTCCACTAAATTTATTAAAGATTGACTGACACTAAGGAAATGCTTTCAGTTTTTATATTATTTATCTTTACTTGTGATTTTGGCGGTAAAATGTTTTTCGTTTGAAATGAAGTAAATCAAGCTGTATGCGAGGTATCAGCGAAAGTTTTTATTTCAAATGCTCATTTATGCCCTTAGGTATGGAACTTCACATCGTTCAAACCGTTCAATTTAACATCGTAGTGTCCGCTGTGTAGAACGTAGCGCCATCCTGTTTGAATCATTTTGTTCAATACTCTTGTTCGTTTTCAGACCAAAAGTAGCCTGTTATCATCGATCTGTAGCGCGCGCCTATGGCGGTGATGGCACTCATGCATTATTTTCAAAAACTTACGGACCAATGACGCCGCCGGCCCAAAATCCCCAACAGACGGTAACTTTTTATGGATGCCTTGCCACCTCGTAAACCTTATGCGGGGTGGAATCATTCAAGATACCGCAATTATGCTTGCTCACGAAAGTATTCACAAAAAAATGCGCCTCGTCGCTAAAGATGATTTTTCGGCCAAAGTTTGAAATTTCCTCTAAAGGCTCCGGGGGTCAGACAGCGAAAAATCGGCGTTGTCTACGGCCACTAATTAGGATTTGGCATCACTGATTGATCATCATAAACAAAATACACAGATGCCACCAAAGCAATATGCCGCTCTAGTTTGCAAACATCGAACCGTTCCAATTGAGAAACCCTTTAGTTCAATACTTTGTATAATTCCTTCGAATTCTAATTTATTTACGCGTGATGTAATTTTATTGGGCTTGAATTTCAAGGAAATTGAAATAAGAAAATTTAGAAATGCCTGCATGTATTTGTAAATAATGTGAGAAGAAAAATTACAAGAGACATAATAAAAATGAGAGCTGTATAAACCCAATTTGCCCTCTGCGGCTTTAGTTTATGTTCTTCATTTAAATATTATGCAAGGCTTGGAAGAAAAATTTGGAGGTAAGCGGATTATTTATTGAATTTTCTAAAAAAAAACATGGCGTGGTTCATTATCTTGCTCCGAGGATGCCCAAAGAAAGCTGACTGAAGCGTGTTGAGAAGTAACAATATCACCGCTTTTCATTCTATATATGTTGGTTAAATAATAAATAAATAGGCTTGAATAATTATTAATCAAATTGATGACAAAATCGACGTATAAAAAAGAAAAATTAAATACAAAATAAAACCGGGATCACAAAAAGGATTACAAAATTGCAAATGGTTTGAATAAATTGGAACTAATCAGAAATAAAAAATAATTTGCTTTCAAATAACTTTTTATGATTTTCATCTAACTGAAACTTGCTGAATTCTCCAAATTACATTGTGAATACCAGCTGCTGCCAAAAATATGTGAGATCGATATTACTGCCGGGCAACGTAATTTAAATCATCCTGACTTCCGAAGAGTATAAAACATGGAGGGGCATCGCATTATCATTAAATTGCTTTCGTATTTATTTGCGAGTTGCTTTGTTTGAAAATGTTCTAAATTGTGCCAACGGGTTTGCGAAGCATTCAGATATTGCCTACTACTCAAAAGTGTTCCCAATATGCCCGATTTGAGTTACTCAAATAAATTGCAGTTAATAAATCCTTTCGATATTGGTTCATGTGTTACCTAAATATGCCATTAAAGAGTTATTAAATTCGCCATTATGCAATTAGTTATTTTCGGTTTTTGAGGATGTTATACGGTTTCGAACAAATTTATCTCGGGCGTGGGTGGACACGATGGTACACCCGTGTTTCAACTATAGGCTTTCTACCATCAGCAATACTCTATATGCTCGCAAAAAAATTAATAATCGCAATGTTTGGCTACTTCTGTTAAAAAAAATTTTGTTGCTTTTGTTTACAACTATTTCTGTATAATTAAATCGAATCTTTAGTGGAATTTAGTTAGCACATCCCCTCCCTCTTTCCGTCTCTGTCATTTTCTCTTTCTTTCTCTATGTTACTTTACTATCAAGGTTTTAACAACAATTCCCGTTACCACAATATTAATGATCTTTGGTAATTTTTGGTAATTTCAAATCGCTTCAGCTTATTGTTAGTAATCGGTAGTAACCTACCGATATATTTTTAATAAACATACTATGGATCTTTTCGATTCATTTTTTTTAAACAGACACTACTTGTAAAATTGACAAAAGCGAGCTTCGCGAAATAGGACAATGGGTTTATGGACAAGTTTTAGTACGGATTTAGTACTCATTTTACTTCTGCCTTTAGTACGTCTGGGAATAGCAAATGTTCTAAATTTATAATTGGAAAAATAATTAAACAATTTTCCAAATCACAGTGACAAATATGACGGACTCACAAGCTTAAGCTCATTAAAGTCTAAATAAGATAAATCGCTTTAAAAATTCGAAACAGTTTTTTTAGAGATTGAAATTTAGTTTAATTTTGAGATTAAGTTTTCTCGATACAATTGTTTTTTAATAATTTTAAGTTTAAATCAAGCAATTTATCATCTTTGTCGCACCTTCCACGGCTTCGTGAAATTATGTCGAGTGGTTATGTTTCGTCTGATTAGTTTGGCAAAATTTTCGGCAATTAAAATAATGAAAATCCTGACAAAGTAATGAGACCTCATTAATTTTTCACTAAAGACAAGGCAAGGTATGAAAATGGCAAGCACAATTACTGCGAAAACATATGATGGCTGAAACAGTGCTCCTAGCCACGCTTTCACGGCTTTGGTGTCATGGTTGTCATTGTTGTTGGTGGTGCAATAAATAGCGGTGCTGCTCTTCTCTACTTTTGCTGACCAAATGGTGATAGTTCGCAAAACTCCTTATAAAATGCTGGAATCGTTTAAAATTGTTGGGGCCGCATTGTTAGTCAGGTGTGGGTGAGGGTCTATGCGAGCTTCGCGAAATGCCATTATGTGCCTTTGATAATTTTTATGAGATTTATGTTTATTAAAAGGTGGTTCCAAAGTAACAAAGAGACGAATAGGGAAGTTATCTACAAAGGTTGCATTAGTTATAGACTAATTTTGTCATCAGTAAGTGACTTAGCCATATGTTAATCCTAAGTATTTCAATACATTGTAGTCATTACTTTACCTATTGTAGTCATTTAAGTTCTTCAGCCGACATTGTTTCTCAACAGTTTAAAAAGATTCTCATTCGAATCTGTTACTTATTGTCATGGATTAGGTGCATGGTATGAGTGTGGTTAAAAATTATTTGAGGATATGAGGATTTGAGGAAAAAAGGATTTGAGGATTGAATTTCAAGGATTCAAGAAATTATCAAATATTTTTCTACTGAGATCGTATGAAACATGACGAATACCGTCAATCATTCACAATTTACCACCTGGATCGTGATAAATATTATTTTTTATTATTTAATTTTTAAAAAGATATTTTTATGGTTGGAGCTGCTTGACTAGACTTTGCTACTTCATCATATATTCAAGTTCAGGACGGAGAACATTTCTTCTCATTGAATTTTTAAGAGACTGACTACGAAGACAAATTACGTTTTATGATGAATATTTTATTGGTATATATAATTTCTAGATATCATTTACATATAGAATATATGTATGCTTGAATAGATTTACCTGAAAAATATTTTGTATTAATCTATTAATACTGGCCTTTTTCATACTTTTTTATATTGTACGACAATTGTCTATTATAACCGATGGGGAATCATAAACTCAGAATACTTCCACAATTGAATTGAAATATATCGTCAGGGAAAAAATCAGTTCAAGAAGAAAACTAACTTGAGTAGCCGAATAAATCAATATTTGATAATATGATACAAAAAAAATGACCGAAAAAATAATAATGTCCATAAAAAATGCCTTTTAAGGTGTGCAATCAACAGAAAACGAAAGGGATATAAACCATTGATTTCTAAAGTAGAGGACATTGCCTATGCTGGTTGCTGCAGGATTTTGAAGGGTGGTGAAGGCCACAATTGCATTAGTTGGCGGCGAATGACTGTTTGGCGGTGGTAGGTACATACTTTTTGGAGTAAATCAATATCTGTTAATAATTCCAGTGACAGAAGTTAGCAAAAAATAAAAATGAGATAAAAGCTAATACAGAATAGAAATGAATGCCATGGAAAACGCAAAGTAAATTTAAGGTGATATCAGCAGTGCCGTTCAACCATATTACAGGTGATGGCATAGGCAATAGAAACTCAGAAGGTTTTATACGATACTTTTGTTGGTCGTCTTACAATTTTAGATGTGATTTTGTGAGTGCCGATAACTTAGATGGTTTTTTAGTACATTAAAATTACAAAATTAGCTTGCTTTTATTATCCAAAACCTTTGCTAAGAACCAAACCCGTCACCTCCATCAACTCGCCACGACTAATGCTGTTACTGGTTTTGTGTGATGCTGATAGTGCGTCTGATGAATGACAATACCCCTGCTGGCGTCGGCGTAATGACGGCAGTGAATGAATTTATGTTCGCGAAATTTTAGCTCATTTTCGGCAGAAAACTCTCCAACAGACACTATCGTTCAACTAGTTTAATTTTTTATTGTCTTTAATGAAATTTTTGGTATTTTCGGCCTTTGTTTTAGCTCTTTTCCACGCTCTTTTCCTCTTTTTCTTTTTTCCTTTTTTTTAGCCCACAATACGTTTTATGTTCGTGCGTGTGGCGAATAAGCCTCTGAGGCATATTTAGGCGTAGCAATTTACTCCTAGCCAAACATAATTGTTGTAAATATAAAATTTACGACCAAGTGTGAATAAATTGTTCCTCCATAATGTCAGATGATTTATTAGATCAAGCGAAAATTATTTCTGTTATTTAATGAGACTTTTTCCAGCTAGGTTCAGGTAAAGAGATAAAGAGATATAAGGAAACTCAAATACTGATTTATATTGTACCAAAGTACCAAAGTACCGAGGTATCAAAATTTACGAATAATCCTACAAAATTTAAGGAAATAAACATTTTTCCTATTAGAACTGAAAATGTCGTAAAAAGGATATTCTGAGATCACCTATAGTTTGCGCTGGACAGAAGAACAGAAAGAAGTTGAATGAAGTGTTTCAGGAAAGGGAATTAAATTCATAAGATAGATTAAAACACTAAAGGTTTTAAATATGATTTAGTGCTGTTGGAGATATTTATGACCCCTAAATTTAAAAAGATAAATTTAAAAGCATATACGAGATTTTTTACCAGCAGACGTTCAATCTCGGTGTTAATGCAAAATAACAACAAATTCGAAAACAAAGTAGATGCGGTGATGGATTATTTTAGCTCTAGCCAATAATTACGAAAATCCTTCATGACATGTTTTTCTATTTTTTGACTTAAAAATGCTCTGGATTATTAGAAAAACCATTCTAGTTTCCTTTAAGGTTTATAGTGTTTCCTTCCATTCTATTTCCCCTAAGTTTAATAGATTCACGTTTTTCCTGGAAAAACGGAAAGGAAAAACACTATAAACACAATTGGTTTTCAATTCTATAACCACTTTATGTTTACCAGAAATGGCATTGCGTTATGCGTTATGAGTGCGATTGTGCGCTGGGGACATACCCCTCCATCGCTTTTTCTAATTCGTGTGTGCGGCGAAATTTATTTCTACGTAGAGCACTTCCGTCAATGACACTAATAAACACACATCCAGACGCATACACTTACACGCACGCAGATACGCACGCACATACGCGACCATAAGCGCGTTCCTAACAAAAATAAAGTGCGTAATTATTTCGACTAGCCCGGAAGGATACGAAAGCTTACAACTAACCAGATTTATCATCCTTTGATTTCATTTCCATAATAATATTATCGACGTTATTAAATTGCATATTTTCCTTTGTTTTTAATGAAGTGAAGCCTGTTTACGTTTTTATGGTAATTACTGTTGTTACTCTTGTTGTTATTATAATAGTTGTTGTTGCAGTTGTTGGTGATACTCAAATCTATCTCTAGTTTATGAATTGCTGAATAATGTACTTCGTCGTTAAAATTTAATAATGATATTTATTATGCAAGTGATTGAAATAAGTATGAAGGTCACCCTATATTAGCGATTTTCTTTAATGACTTACCTACCGAATTATCATTCTTATGAGGGTCGTTGGAAAATCACGAAGGTAGAAGAGTACGTACTGAATTGAAATTTGTTTCTACTAAATTTCCAAACGTACCAGATTTTAAACTGAGATTGTACTCAAAGCAAGCAATATTATTTCTTGGTTCTCAGACATTTTTTACGATATATAAATCATCATGCTTAAAGCGATGATGGAATTTATAATAAGATTCGAAAATTTGTTGTAAATTGCGAAAATTAAAAATGTTTTAAAGCTTTCTCAACACGGGCACCACCATCAAAGAGCAATAACTGACGTTGTTGAACGGTGACTAAAAATTGAGCAGACAGAAATATTCTGATAAATTTACGAAGAAGAAAGGTTAAGGTTTTAGGGAAGGGTACACTTAAATAAGCAAAGGGCTCCTTCAGTCGTCTACATCGTAAATACTTACGAAACAAAAGTAAGTATTTATTATTTGAACATAAAAACCCTTTCCAAGGATAATCAGACACTTCTGGATCTATCCATCTACAATTAACGGTGTGGAAAAATGTCACGATCATAGTAGAGGATGTAAATGATATATGTCAGCCTCGCTGGAGCATAAATTTTAATAAATCGTTGCACTTGTCATTTCCATCGTCGGCTTTTTTCTTCCTCTTACTATTCATAAAATATTACTTCCTTCTTCCCTTGTTGTTGTTTTGTCTTGTTATTGCTTTCGTTATGTAAAGTCGTGTTCTTTCTTCTAGGATGACATTCCGGTTAACTTTACTACAAACGGTTAACTTTCTTCTTCTTCTTCTTCTCCATCCTTTCATTATAAATATTACCCTTTTGAAGTTTTTACTTTATGGCTTTCCACACTGCTACAGACAAAAAGAAATTTTTCATTATCGTTATTTGAATCTATAAACCCTCGACAAAAATGCTTGATCGTGAAAATGACATTCCAGAATGAATTCCCTCAACACGCTAGCAAATTTCAAGTGAGGGTATATTACGAATATTATGAAAAACATAACAACAACAAATAAATACAAAGAGGGCGTTGAATGTGCCGCCTACCATTCAAACATTCACTAATGCAAGCTTTTACTAATAGGAATATTTCTTTACGGTGTTTGCAAGTAAGTGCATGTGAGGATGACGTCATGAACTTATACGGTTATTACTATGCACGCACATAGATTTTTAGGGGAGGAGGTTTGATTATTGATATGACAGTGTGGCGCACGTAATATTATAAATACTTTAATACTAACAATATTGTAAACAATTAAAAGCAGGGCTTTCCACCAACAATGCATGGATAAAGAACGAAAAGGTAGTAAATGGTTTGACGAAGCAAACTTATTTTTGCTTAACGTAGCTTCAATACGATGGGTAACGTATAGCACAGCTTTTTCAGAGGCACGCTCTCCCCCTTTATGTCTGACGAAGGTAATTAAGAACTTGCATCCTTTTCGCTTAAATCAACATAATTTTCCTTTCGTTAAAACCAAAATGTGATGATGATATTTATAAAAACTGTGATTTTTGTATCTGTGATGAATGGGAGCTCATTTTTGTAAAGGCCGAAATAAAAGCATATTCCTCGAATCAACAAAATTTAATTTTGTTACGTCGCCTGTGCCAACATTTTCCGTATCGCACTAACAAGAAGTCAGTTCATGTTTTTATAAAAACGCGCTCTAATATACGTGAACAAAAGAGGACGAAAGGTATGTGCTAACTTTTCCGAACCGATATATTTTATCATTAGGTAGAATCATTCGGCTTTACTGAGTGTACTTCGTTTTCCCACGCACACCCATACTCATCCATATTTTATATCCAAGACTAAAGGAAAGTGAATGCAATCAATGAAAAGAAAGTGGATGGCCTTTATTCAAAACTTTAACGTAATATTTAGTTATTGGCTTGTGTGAAGAAATCACGAATTTTCCTGAATATTTTTTGAATGGTTTCATCGTAAAGTTCGTGCGTAAAAATGTAAATATATAACACCCATAATTCCAAAACGACGTGCCGTAGGACGTAAAAATTTAGTTTTTTGAATTGTTTTAAAGTTTCTTCATTCCTGTTTTCAATAAGCAACTTTTGTAGGGAGTCGAAGAGGTAGAATTAAGTCGGCAAAAGATGAACCCGAAGGAAAGAAAATATACATTAGTTTCTTAAAATATCACACCTTTCATAATATGAACAAAGCTTTCACTTGAATTCACGATGAGAAATGATAATTCCACATCTTTCAAGTGTAGCATAAAAGAAAAACCAGTTCAAACACAAACACTTGTAATAATTTGCGCGTCGCGTTTTGTACAAAACAATAACAACCCATATACTGTAAGACAATAACAGCCCGTCATTACACTTGTATGGTATGGACACTATCGCTTAACAAAGAGCACATCCGACTATAATTAAATTATACGAAATTAAAAGTTGTGAAAAGAATAAATTTCTGAAATAGAATTTGTTTCTCATTTCATTTATACATTTGATTTGAATTTATAATATACTATATGTGCTTTTACTTCAATTCATGCATACATTTGTTCTATATATATTGTATGTCATACATTTGCATAGTTCTGTTTGAACGTAGGATGCTTGTGTGAATTTCTATTTATTAATTTATGATGCGTATTGTGCTAATATGAAAATATTGAGATTATTATTTTATTAATTTCTATATGGCAGAATAAACTCGACGTAGAACTGCAAGATTATGCGTTATTGCGTAAATTATTATTTCAACAGAGTCTACTTAGTAATTGAGCGTGTGTTCTATTCATGATTATAAACCAAAGCATTATTATTCCAACATCCACACATTTTCGTACATTACCACAATTTTACACACACGCACGCACACACATTCGCACGCAATAAATTTCCTGAGTTAATGAAAATCTAAATCGAAGGTCATTATTTTAACCGTTGTTTAAACCAAATACTACAATTGCTGAATTTCGAAGCGACCGTGTCTGAAAAATTAGCACGAGCAAAAATAATAAATGGCGCCCAATTACGTTGCCTACTTCTAGGCGATGTGATTTCAGTCAATTCAGAGAAAAACAAAAACGATATCGTAAAATCTACCATCCCTAAATTCCATTATATGTTATAATTGTTACGCACGATAATTTATAGTTACAGCGATTCAGTCTTAACAACAAAGCTACAAAAAAATGCAATATGTTTAACAGGTAAGTATGTTCTGCGATAAAGCCTTGAGCAAATATATAAAACACATTCAAACGGAAAAATGTCGATACTCTTAATTGTCATTAACTTAAATTTCACAAAAACTTACCTTCTTAAAGTTAAGAAGTTAAACTTGAGGGGTTTGACTTCTGCAGAAGTGAGCTTCGCGGGAGGAGAAGTATAAAGAAGTTATGCCAGCGATTCAGACAGCTGCACAAAAGTATCTACATATGTTTGGAATTAGTCTGAAGACCTAAAAATTTTCTACATATATACGCACTAATTTTTATGCCTTTACATGATTTCTACATTACATCGATAAATGGCAACATACTAAGGACGCATTGAAAGAGGAGCACGTTATAACACATTAGTATATTTGCTATTTTTGTCAGAATGAACGCATCCTACAATTTATTCAATAAAAATGAAGACAAAGTTTTGTTTTATATCAATTATAAAAATTTTCTGAAATCACCTAAAGGTGAATTTGAGCTGATTTAATCTATTTATAAAAAAGCATTAAAATTAACTTCGAACTAAAATGTGTTGAAGATCTGATTATGTCCAATAAACAAACTATAATTGCCTAATTAAAAAAATATCGTCGTAATATAATACAATCAAACAATTCGACAATCATTTAGATTTTAATATCTGTGAGCTCAAATTATAAACTGATTATACTAAGCTATTTATCCGGCTTCGGCTTATCCTTGAATATTTTGAATAATGGAAAGTGTGTGTGTTGAAAATTGTATATGTTTTTGTATTAATTTACAAACATGCAATATCTATATATGAATTTGTTAAATTTGAAATATCAAATAGTAATTCTATGAAAAAAAATATTTTTCATTAGTAGGATTTAGATTAGGTAAATAATTGCTTTAGCTTTCTATCCTCATCACCGAAAATTGAAAGCATCATAGTGAAATAGGTTCAAAATTTTTGGTTAATTATCGGAATTTGTTCGATGAAAAACGTTTCTGAAAAGAGTGTTGGAAAACAAAAAATTTTAAAAGAAAAACCATGAAATTTCAGAAATTTTGTGTTAATATTCTGTGGTGAAGGAAAATATATGATGTAAATTGAATTTTTACATTTGTATCTGGGGCGCTATTTTTGGAAACCATCGAGTGCTGAATGGCTGAAACCTGCAATCGTCAAAATTCTCTCGACGGTATAAAACCTTATCTGGCTCTAGGCTTTATACCCAGAGGGGAAAGGATAATTACTCGATGTTAACCATTTCTTTGAATTATAAAAAATAAATACATCACTAAAAAGTATTCGCACACTAGTGCGTTTGTGTTACTGCATATTTGATATTTTTAATATTTCTGCTATGATTCAATAAATGTTTATGCTTTAACACGCACTTTACCTATCTCCTTCTTGTTATATTTTATATGTTAGTTTAGTTTTTCTGTCTTGTTTTTGGTATCAATCAGAACAAATTTTATGAGATCAATAGAACCAAATTGATTTTTTTATATGCTTATATATTTCGGGGGCGCCTGTTGTTTCAACAAAAATATTTCTTTCCAATATTTTGAATGAAATATTAAATATAGACATTTATGATCGTGAGAACGACATCAATGAGAAGAATAAATGAAATGTTCTGTGATAAAGGCATACAGACAGATGCCTCCAATACTCGTATTTTCGATCTCAGCTCAAGCTCACGTCAAGCTTTCAATTATCCTCTAATACGTTTCAGGCACTTCATCCTAGTCGGCATTATTTGGATTTGTTATCCGTAATTTACTTTGCTTTTCTTTATTCGATCGTTGAAACATTCGCTCTTGGGTTCACTCATTTTTTTATTTCCAAAAAATAACAGAAAATTTCCGTTACGATTTGATGCTCGCGGCTGTCGTAGAAGAAGCTTTTCCACCGTCTCTTTATTATTCAATGTCCGTTTACGATATCGTTATGATTGCGTCCTATACGGCATTGCGCTCAGTTGACTTACTTGTAAACCAATACCACATTTCATTCATTTTATCTGCCTAGACGTGAAAAAATAAAGACGATTCTGAGTTATCTGTTTTAATTCCAATGACGAAATGTTTGCAGGCAAAATAGAATCAATCTTACTTTAGACAAACATCATACCAGTTCATACCAACGAGCAGTTTGTCTTAGAGCGGTGGGAAAAGGAAGAGATAAATAGACAGATAGAGAGAGAGGGATAGGGATGGAAGGCAAACAGTAAGTGTTCGAACATTGGATATTGAAATCCTTTTGTGGCACGTTTTATTAGTTCTATGAGTTTGTTGTTGATTCCTGAAGTTTTGATCCTTAGATGAAATTCAATACTTGCTAAGAAAGATGCAGACCGCAGGGGCTAGTGAACTAATTTGGTTCGTTCACTTCAGTTTTCACTTCAGTGAAAACTTCAGTTTTGAACTTCTTCACTTCAGTTTTCTTTTGAATTGTTTCATAGTAATAAAACTTAAATGCGAATAAAATTTAAAATTTAATTATACCTTTTCAATGAATCGCAGTAATATTTTCTCTCTATAAATTATAATGAATTCCTTCTATAAAATCCTATATATAAACAAATAAATCTTTCAAAATTATCAGTTATCTATTCCAGGAGTATTTTCTGAATATTGTTTTCTATTTCATTTTTATCTCCTCATTTGGAAAAAATCTCATTACATTAAGCCAAAAGTCGTCTAGACTAAATAAAAATCCTTTTCCATCTAATCAAGGAAATAATTAATTTTTAGCCTTAAAAAACAATTGCGACCAGACAGCGAATAATTTTAAATCTTTTGTGCATTTAAAATTTCTTTTCAGCACAAAATACTTGACGAAAATAGATCACATAAAGCACTTTAAAGATTACCCATACATAACCCATAGTAACCCATAAAGTCATGACAGAAGATTTTCTTTTGAATTAATAAATTAAATTAAAGGTGTTTTATTTTTAGAACCCGACCTAATTTCGAAATACATTGAAAAGGATATTATATAATAGATAGAAAACGATATAAAAACCATAAATTTCAAAAAAAATATATTCGAAAAAACTTAATCTTCTTTAATATAAATCCTTTTTAACTTCCAGAAAATTTATTTCAGACATGTCTTTTTTAAAGTATAATCGAAAGACCACGAAAATTGTAACGTACGCATATAAAACTATTCCGGCCATGCGTTCCTCGAAATGGTTTCGGAGTAATAAAGTTAAATTGAACCAGTAACATTGCTAACTTCGGTCTAGCCGAGGCTTATATACCTTGCATTGGTAATAAAAATTTATAATGTGATCAAAATAATCCAGTGGGAGGTACGCGCCTCTTTTAAAGATACATTACATTTTCCTTGATTAAATTATGTCTACTAAACCATATTTATTACAAGCCTTCTCAAAAAGTGTATACATGGTGTAGTGAAATAGTGGGCGCACACTGTCAATTCAGCCTCAAAATTTCAACTTCAAAATTTCAGAAAACTGATAAAGCGGACAGACGTACGGACATTACTAAATTGA
Organism: Physocephala rufipes; assembly: GCA_963966595.1. Classification (NCBI taxonomy): domain Eukaryota; kingdom Metazoa; phylum Arthropoda; class Insecta; order Diptera; family Conopidae; genus Physocephala; species Physocephala rufipes. Next base: position 44,527,061 of record OZ016501.1, read on the forward strand.
CTCCGGAGGTGATTCTGGAATAGAATATGTAAACTTTCTCTAATAAAATAACCCTTCCTTTCATGTGTTGTAAACGGAGGGACAAGCTTCACCCTTTGGAGGTAGGGTATAAAACGCGTGTTTGTGTTTTTAATAACAATTAATCAAACTAATAGTAAGTGCAATCTAATTAAACCTAATGTATTTCCGACTCATTTACAGTTATTTATTTTGCTTTTTAAAATGAGATTGAGTGCATTTCAATAATGGAAACCAAAACCGCAACCGCAACCTGGAACTGCGGCGCTACATCTGTGTTATCACGTTAAACCGCCATGTGTTCTTCCCTTTCCCCGACCGACAGGAACTATAGATAAGGTAGGAAGGTTCAATATTTCACCGACATTTAATCGGTATTAGGATCAGCTAATCAATTAATTAGAACAGAAAGTTCTGACGAGCTTATTTTCATGTGCGTGTTTACATGTTGGAGCAGATGACTTTTACGTTCAAACCTTTACCAATTTTAAACTTCTAACAGGCCGATTATGGCACCGTGTTACAAATGTCACAAATCAGAATTGAAGCACTCGCCTCAATTGAGACAATTTAGTATTTTAGGCACAATAAAGAAGCTCTTTATGTCTCAATTGAGAAGAATGTTGCGACATTTAAGGATGCAGGTCACAACATCATATAAGACCATTATTTTCCATATTGGACAATATTCAAATTTTTAAAATTAAAATTAAAATTTAAGATTTTGTCTCGAAGAAGCTTTTTCAATTACAAATGCCTCAAAATACGAAATATCACCATTTTCTATCTGAAATTTTGATCATCACAAAATTTTGTGACCGTGCGCCAGAATCAGCCTGTAAATGAAGAATGAAGAAGCGAAGAAATATTGAGTTGACGATTTACAAATTAAATCATCTTTTCGTTTAATGATGCAAAAATATTAATGGTTTAATTTCGTTTTCCTTAGTTTTTGCAAATTCAAAAATATTTTATTAAAATTTTATTTTAATTAAAGGATATTTCTTTTTAATTATTGTTTGAAGAACCATCGATGTTTCTTAATTTACTCGGTAAATGAAACTAAATTTTTAATTTCGTCAGTTCTCTTAAATAACCTTCAGCCAACCCACCCGCACATTAAGAAAACTCATAATTGGCTTAATGAAAGTCAGCAGGATATTGTTAATACATTTCATTTAATAAAATTTTTATTCTCCCGCCCAATGACACCTCCGACGTTGTTGATTATTAAACTACATATTCTCATTATTCTTTTTATTGATGACCTCACTATATTACTCTTTTGTTTCTGTGCGTTTTTTTTTTTTTTTTGCTTATTAATGAACCTCTTTTGAATATAATAATTTTTAGAAATCTATAATTGAAAGCTGGCTTAATGGCCTTAATTTTCTTAGAAGTTTTGTTCTAATTAATTGAGAAAGTGGTTAAGGTCATAGTACAAAGTTCTGCGAGAAGTTTCGTAATTTTTAAATTGAGTAATATTTCATACTTTCCTCGGACCTTGATATATTTTTCGGAGCATGGAAAACCTTTCATTTTTAAAGCATTGCGTTGTTTAAGGTATTTCTGCGCTATTTATAACAGGCTGATCTTGGAATAATAATGAAACAATAAATTGAAAAAACAGCGAAAATTAAGTAAAATATCTTACTTTAAACCCTCAAATTGTAGTCTGATTTCACTGCTCAAGAATTAAGAACAAATCAATGGATTTAATATGTGCCGACCTTATTAGTGAATAATGAAGAATTTTCTAAAAACTAAAGAATTATATTTTACACCCTCGCAGCATAAACGCTGATACTTATGCATTTAGGTGGCTTTATGGAGAAATCTTTATTTCTCTATGCATTGTATGTTCAAAACATGAAGAGACTTCCATCGGTTTTAAAACTACATTTTTTGGCCAATGGAATCCATTTCTCGACCACTGTGAAGCAAAACATTTGCTATTTTGCAAAGAATGGCAGTCCTGAAGAAGCGCTTCTCGGCTCCTAGCCTTCAAATTTTTTGAGGAAGAATATATAAAACATCAAGCTCAATTATTGTTCACGATTGCTCCTAAATAAAAGTTTATTTCCACTTCGAGGTCGAAAATATATTTTCTCCTTGGTTTCCTCCTTAGCCTTAAAAAATATTATTGTAGAAATTATAAACAAAATTATTAATGAGAAAATTTGCAATAATGAAACCAAGTGAGAAGGAAAATTGATGGCTAATCGAAGGACAAATCAATCGAAGGACAAATACTTTTATATTTGGAGTGTTTTCTCTATAAGATGGCGTCAAGTATTATTACTCTCCATCACCTTGTCCCTCTTTTTTTCGCCCTCTCTCATCCCTGTATGAACAAAATCGAAAACAAAATTTAATTATTCAATAATTATTTAAATTTAATTATTCAAATTATTATTTATTTAATTATTCAAATATTTCATTCGAATTTTAACAACGATTAAAATCTTTAACTCACTTTAGATTTACTGAAATTTAAAAACACTCACCGTTAAAACTGTAGTTTGGTGGCTTTTAATAAACTTTTATATTTATAGAATTTTATATTTATTATAGAATGTATTGGTGGAACAAGGAGTTTTCGCAGAGGGTTTTACAGTTTTATACCCAATATAGCACCGACGCTACAAATAAGTTAAAATTTGAGATTTTAGATGTATGATTCAATTATTGAATTTGCAAAATTTGTAGGTGTCAAACGTGTCAAAGTGTCATTTCGATTGACAGAGAAAAACCATATTGTCCGACTAGCATTGATTAAATAAAACGGAAGAATGAAATTTTAAATATGGCGCTAAAAAAGTATGGCCTAAAGTTCAATTCGTTACTCGCGAAAGGAAATTGCGAAAAGGCAACGAGAGTAATGATGCAAAAACGTAATGAAGCAAAACAGAGCCGCAGTACACAATTTCAATACAAACGGTTCAGGTGTTCCTATGGACTCAAAGTTCGGGGCTAAAAACTTAATGTTATCTGTCATAAGATCAATTGAACGAAGAAAAATTGATTGAAGATAACAAAGTTTTGAAACACAGAAAAGCTCACTTGTCGTCAGTCATAAAGTCAGTTGTCTTAAAGAATGTTTTTATATAACCCTTTATTTATTCATAATATGCGCTTAACAGCTAAATCAATTTGATCACAAAAAACACAATCATAAAAACAAATTCATGAGACTGTCCCCAAACTGATTATAAATTTTCTTTCTTTCTATCTCACCTCACTTCGTACCATTGCATCCCATTTAGTCCTAAAGCTATCAGAGTCGACGACGACTAGAGCGAACCCACATGTTCAATAGTCTCTCACCATAAAAACCATGTCATTTATCCGTTGAATTTACAGCGATTTCTCATTTACAGTGAAATTAAGTGTAGTCAATTTCACTGCCATACTTTTGAATGAAAACTGGACCAACTTTTCAGTTCCTTAGAGCTTAAGGCCTTAATATCATTTCAGTATAATCTGTACCGATTTAAGAGCGAATCCAGCCCAATCCTTCCAGCGGTTAATTGACTGCTTCTATCAGACATCCGTATCCGTTTTGCTGGTATTTTATGGATGAATGACGTAAGCAAAACTGCAGTCCGGTAGATTTACACGGAATTGCTATTGAAAATACGTGGTTGAAAAGGTTTAGTTAGGTTTAGAAAGGCTTAAAAAAGAGATTGTTATGAATTGATGCGAACGCATTTCATGTTTGCGTATTCTAGTTTCAAAATCGACTAAACCGTGAATTACGAGTATTTGTGGACGAGTTTTTCGTTCGAAAATTTAGGACACATTGACAAACAATAACAAAAGTAAACTAAATTGTTTTGAGTAAAACCGAGAGGATGAACAGAGAGAAATGTAAGGAACCGCGGTCCAAAAAGTTGTTCACTAGCAACACTAGTAGCTCACTAGCAAAAAAATGCATATGACATAAAAAGTATTGTATAAGGCGAGGATACAAATACCATACCGCAATGAATACCGTAAATATGCGCACCGTAAAAATGTCATAAGTAAATATAAACATTGCTAGGAATTGTGGCAATCAATAAATTTTCATACGTAAAACAAGGATGGAAAATCAATAAACGACCACCCTCCATAGGAATGTCAGAGAGAAATTTTAAGAATTTATTGTAGAATACTTCAATGGAATTTCGCCTTTGAGTTTATCAAGAATTTAGTTTCAAACTGATCTTTGGAATATTAAATCAATTCATATTTCTAGTTATTACGTGATTGTTATTTGTAAATAATACTTCTCCTAATATGACTAACATAAAGGCAAAATTTTAGGTGTTGTTCACCTAAAATAGTAATTCATGAATAAAAAATCTTCGTTTTTTTGAAGATGGTAAAGGATTTTTCAATTGGAGTGGGTCAATATATGCGGCCTGTATCGGCGATGCTGTTTCGGTGGCATCCGTCGGATTCCTTTTTGTTATTTAGTTAGTTACGCCAAATCGCCACGGATAACTACACGATTGAATAGCACGTCCAAATGATAAAACTTACAAAAATGAGTGTTCGTTTGAGAAAAGTTGTGGCCATTGCGCTTACTTCTTGGCAGACGAGGTTTGGTGGACAAATTTGAGGTGACCGGTTCTGTAGGCAATCAGCCAGCAACCGTGCATTAGAGAAACCCCAGATTAGTCGAGAACATTGCCGCTGTCCATGAAAGTGTGCGTGAGAACCCGGGACCCTTCGCAAACTTCAACTTGGCGAATTTAATGTCGGGACTTAGCTTACATCGACCTAGCTTACAGGACGGAGCTTACATCGGCACAAGATCCAACTGATTCTGGAGCTCAAAGTTAATGACCTTAGATAATGACAAAGCGATCGATATGGACGTAGACGACATGTTCCAGCAGAACGATGCTACGTGTCTTACGGCGAATGTCACGATTGACATTCCACACGAACAATTTGGAGATATGGTTTACTCTCGCAAAGGTAACATTAATTTAGTGTCGACTTCATTGAATTTGATCCAACGAGACTTTTCCCTTGGGTCGCAGCTCCATACCAATAAGCCGCAATCGACCGATGCCAATGACCGATATAAATCACTATAACTCAGGCCATCGCCCAAAATTTAGGCGAATCACGAATCCACGTAAATAAAAACATAATATTATTATATTATTTTTTGATAAATGCTCGACCAAACCTTTTCTTTCAGTTTTTAGAAGCAACTTTTTTTACTTTTGTTTTCCCCAAAGATTACTGATAAAAGACTTGTTCAGTAAATTTAAATTCTAGTTGTTTAACGAAAACTCTGTGTCTTTTCTTCACTATTTGGAAATTACCTGGTCGATATTTTTCCAATGCCAACCCAAGCTGTCGACTAAGATCAGACTCCTATCCAGAACACCTATACCACTTTATACTAAGTACTTTTACCACACCTCATGTTTCTGCTGATATATCTCCCTAGATGTGGTTGCTGGGTTCATGTATTTTGATTGCATTACAGCGTGAAATACATAAAAATCACAGAAATATTTATTTAATATTTGCTGATAAAATACTTGTTTTTATTACATTTATTTACGATTGCAAAACAATGAAATCTAGAATTTATTATAAAGTCATGAAGGAAAAATAATAGGAAGGCAGGAACACAAAAATATTACTTCTGGAGGAAGAGGAACACATAAATCTTATAAATTCTTACTTTTGACATGAAGAGCCATCAACATTCTAATTAAATTTATTTGCTAAATCTGTGTAAACACATTTTTCACCATTTCAACAATTTAATAAAATTGTAAATGGTTGTAAGGCATCATAAGGAAAATATGTGACAGGGGTTAAGGGTGTGTATAAAACATGATTTAACAATCACTTTGGACTTCTTTAAATTGTGCTAAATGGAAAACAATTTTCAAAGAAAATAATTTCCTTTTAATCTCTTCAGATTTCGGAATCTAAATAATCTCTAAGGGCCCACCACAGTTTCTGATTTCCTTAGTACCCAAAAAATTTTGTCTATACTATCCAAAACTTGGAATGTTTCCTGAGATTATAGTATTAAAAAATACAGTAATTAATTTTATTGAATCGAAAATGCTCGGTGAGCTACCGTATTTTTTTACAGTATTATAGTAATACACTACAGTATTTTTTATCACCCCGCGAATTTCACCTTTCATTATACTCAATTAAAGCATGGCGAAAATTACAATTGCAAGAAAATGAATAGATGAATAAATGAAAATTCGGTTCGGTGTCACACATACTTTTTTTCAAAGCTAATACGAATTTATCTGTGGAAACAGCTTAATACCTCAGTCTGAAGAGAGAATTTAATTGAACGGTTTTGCATTTGAGTTCGCCATTTAAGGCAAAAGTACATTTCTAAAAATGGGCATGATCTTCCAGCTGATAATTATGGTCACAATTACATGAGAAAGATGTCCGCAAGAACTTTTCAACATATATTCTTAGTTCCTGTAGGGCCGCTAGTGTTAAAGACTTATGGCAGTCGGGCGATGCTCAATTCTCAAATGCGATGGAACCTTATCGGTGTGTTAGTTAAGTTGCTCAGTTTGTAAAATCTTGTCCCAAGAAGACAGAAGTATTCAAGTCCGAATTCCTGGTGCCGATTGCTCTGGAGACATAACCGTCAGAAAATTTACGACCGAATTTTTGTCATTAATTTTTAATAAAATACTTAAAACATAAACTGCCACTGGTTATTCTGTTTAAACTATCAATTTATATTACGGTTGTTTGCGTTTGCGTCTTTAGTTTTTTAGTTATTAAAGTTTAATTAATGAGAGAAGGAAAAATAAAGTAAATTGAGGTGACAGTTTTGTGGTCAAGTTTGTAATTCGCTGTTATTGTTGTCGTTGTTTCGCTCTCCATTTTGTTTGTTTCTGGGAAGTATTTCAGTAAATCGTACCATACGTTTAGCTTTTTTGTTTTCAAGGATTCAAAGTGGGCTGTGTAAATGAATTCAACGAAATAGGGGAGAAAGCTTTAGGCAAAAGCTTTCCTACAGATGACTTGATTGATGTGATTTGACCTGCTTATTAAAACTGCATATTTTGGTTATTTGTTACTTTGTCATCTACAACATGCTTTGTACTTTGTGTTTATTACTTTGTTTTGTCTTTCTTTCTTCCATTCACTCTCTCTCCCTCTCGGTATATCTCTCTCTTTCAATCTATCTCTTGAAAGCTCTGTGGCATCATTATATGCCTGATTATTACTCGTACACTAGCACATAACGTTTGTGATGTAAACCGTATGCAGCTCGAATCGTAGTTACAATACTTCATTTAATCCTTTCCCTTGTCTTTGTATTGCCTTTGAGAGCTTTTTAACGTCTTCAGACCCATCTTTAATATTTAATATATTTACTGGATCTTTTATTTTTTCCTTTGCTGACTCTTGTTTGTTTTCTCCCTCTTTTTTCACCGCCGTGACAATTACACCAGCTATTGTCCAGTTAGAATTTCCCTTGCGGAAGTATTCGACAGAAAATCATTTTCCACCTTTAAACCGCATCAAACGTATGGTAAAAAAAAGATGGCGGTAGAAAGGTAGTTTTCCCCTTTCTGGCCGCGTTCTGTTCAGTCGTAACGAATTAATTCTTGACTCTTGTCCAATAACGCCATTTTTTCAAAATGCGAGGAATTTTTTGCGAGCAATTGGCGTCGGCATGGATTGTATTAAATTATAATGAAGACTCCTAACAGGGGATAGCGAAACTCCCTCTTATTGTAAAGAAGAGTAGTATTGTTAATGATGGGATTAGTGATGTTGTTGGTAAAGACAATTGTTTTAAGTAGAAAAATACCACAATAAACAAAAACAAACTGCTAAATAAAACGGCTTATAATGACAAAACGTTTTAAACTGGAATTTTTTACCGTGGATACAATTTGAGCTGGATACGAATGAGTCTTTCGACTAAAAGAAAGGAATAATGGAAGGAAATACTTAACCCTAATCTGTTTTTTTTCCTTTTTTTAGGTATTTCACCTTTATTGTTTTATCACATTTTGTTTGTATCGTTTTTATATCAGTTTCATATGGAGTTGGTGCTCGATAGGAATATTAATCGTAAAATAAAATTTAGCATTGTAAACCCTCTTAACGCTTGAGCCATTTAAAATTGTTATGTCAGACTTTTCGAATTTCGGAACCTTTTTCGGAAAGCTAGTATTATTTTTGAAAATATGTTAAATACTTTTTAGTGAAGAATTCGATTATAAAATTCCTTTTTTTAATAAATTCGTTCAAAATTTGTGTGTTAAATGAATCAATTGGCGAATTCCGAGGAGCCTCAAAAAATCGATTTATCAATTTTTTAGATAAATGGGGCAACATATTTACGTAGGCTAATGAATTTTTAAAATGATTTAAATAGAAATATTTGCGAATTGCTATTCCTAAGGTATTTCTTCAACATATACCTTATACGGTGCATGTATGCATGTGCATGCGTTGCCTGAATTCATGATACATACCGATATATATTTTTATGTAGAAATTGACCATGATTTATGTACGGATGCTTTGATTATGACAAATTTTGTAATTACAAATAAATTAATAGACTTATTAGATGCTACAAAACTCTGATGTTAACCAAGGTCAATCAGTTTCAGGCAGGGCATTTCTTAAGTCTTTTGGTGCAATTGAGAGGTATATTTGTATCTATCAGAAATTCTCTTGACCTTTTTAATGACCCTAAAGAATATATGATTATGAGTTTAAAATTAATGCTATAAATGAACTTGGAAACTACATCTAAATTCAAACATGAGAGAAAGGCTCGTAGATTATCGGGAATACTGGCGTCGTTACAACTTCTATTGCTTGTAGGTGTTGTTTTTATTAACTGTTATTAGTAGTTCCTTCATTTAGCGGTTGTTGCTTATTGTTTGTCGTTATTACTCCAGAGCGCTCAGAGAATTCATTTTATTCGTTCAATATCCGATACGTTTCAACCAACCCCTAAATCGGAGGATCATTGAACAAACAATAGCCATCTGTTCGAAAATATTTGGTTATGCTCATAGTTATCCAAAAATTATTTAGTATTTCAGTGTCCCGTAAGTAGAGTACTTCTGGAATAAGCAAGTATATCTTCTAATTTTATTCTACGCGTCTTTTTCTCTGCTACTTTCCAAACATTGCCTTTCATCCCATTTGGATTAATAGTTGTTACTAATTTTTATTTTCTAGTCGTCAATGGGTTTTATAAGATCTTTATTTTAATTGCAACCAGCCAAGAGGCGGAATAAAGTCAAAGGCTGTCGAGTCGAGTTTTAAAGAAACAAAGGAAGCATGAACCATGTTGCTGACTCTCTTTAATTGATATTTATATCTACCTCCCCCCCCCCTTCAGTGTTAATCTATAAAATCTCAGAAAAAATTTGTCGTTTATCATTAAATTAAATTAAGAATATTAAGAAGAAGCTAAAAAAAGTTAAATTTTAAGCTAAAAAATTAATATTATTATTATTTATTATAATTTCAAAACTTTTATGAAGAACCAATAACCGAATTTAGATTTTCATTGTTTTTCTTACATTTATTATTTTTTAATCCAAAATAATTGAAAGCGGGAAACTTACTTTAATTTAGGGACTGCAAAAATCCCTAAATTTATTTTAATTTCTTTCAGGATTAAATCGGCGTACAAATTTTGACCTATTCATTCTCTTTAATGAACCGGTCATAAATTATATTAATCTGAGGGAGCAAATGCTCATAATGAGCAACTGGCTTTCGATTTGGAAGTAGGCAGGCATAAATGCAGGCAGGCAGTAAATTACAGAGGGTGATAATGCAATATTGCGTGAAGTCAGCCAGTCATAGCGACCACATAAACCATTGTAAGGAACTAATACACATATTATCGAATAGATGGCCATAATTTATTAAAAGTGCGAGACATAAAAGAAATGAAGAGAACTTCTTACAAAATAAATGAAAAAGGTTTCGGTGAATATGACTTCATAGAATTAGTAATTATTTCACTTTCAATGAAAACACGAAAATGCTGTTTTGGATCTATGTAATTATTTTATAAGAAGAATTCTGCTCACAATAATCTCCTAAGTGCACCACAGGGGAACAGTTTTTATTATGGAAATAATAAACCCACCACTGTTTTTATTATGGAAAACATTAGTTATCTATAGTTGCGGTTTCGGTCGCTTGAAATAGTTGTGGCCGCTTGGGCTAGAAGCATTAGCGTCAATGCAAGCCTCCATATGAATATGCAAAACCTTCACTGATAGAAAAGAAAGCAATAAAAGCGAGAACAGTAAGCACATATGTTCCACCAATTTATATGAATATCTGGTCATTGTAAAGGCAACGTATCAATACATTTGTTTTATCGAAGGGAATAATGACGCAATATCGTTTGGGAAATACTGCCGGCAGGTATAGAAACAAAGATGAGTATGAGTATAACTTAAAAATACGTGGCAGACACCGACCTTGACCAACACTTTTTACACCAAGATTTCATCATAAGTCGATTCTTCATTGCGGGAGTAAGTCGTATTGAATTTAAAAGCATTTACAATTGAAATGCGCGCATCTCCCACCTTCGTAACTGCGCAAACCATAGAGACGTCTAAGGTACCACTAGGAAGCTATTTTTATTTTCTATCATTTGTGTCAAATTGTTTTTTTGGAACTGGAATAACTTAAAATCTAATTACTTATATCTTAAACGCCGCTAAATGCAATACGATTGACTTACATTATGATTGACTTACATTTTTATTTTCATTCTCAACAGTCATATCTAAAGCTAAAGCAAATTTCAAAGAAATCGGTGTGTGACACGTAGTCTTAAGTTCTTCCTTCGTGTGAAATCCTGTCAATAATTATAGAGCTTTGACAAAGGTTCATATCCTTCATGGCTCACAGACTTCATGGATAAGTATCATTTTCTGTGAGGAAACGAATAAGAGTTATTTCATATAACACATGACTGTAAGGCATGACAGTTCGTTTAACAAAAAGGTACTTTACCCTGCCACTCACCCTTTGCAGAAGAGACCCATTCGATTATGGCATTTTAGTCACTGAATTCAAACGTCAGTGGTCTTTTTGTTCTGGCATTGTTATTGAGCGCGTTCGAACATAGTCTGTTCAATAGTCATATCTACTGAAAAGAAATTGTTATCGGGGTTAGCATTCTAGATGGAATGGGTTAGAATGATCGGGGTTAGCATTCTAGATGGAAACCAACTGCCAGCAAATTATTTATAATTAACTTGCTCAGTTCTTCGTCGCCTCGTTAGTAGTAGTGTTTCAAATTGAGAAAAAGTCAGCAAAGGTTTCCAAAAAGTCAGCAAATGCGTCCAGAAGCTGGTCGAAAATTGTTTTCCGGACCCTTTAAACATCATCTCGTTTTGGAAGAATAACAGAAATGCTTTCAAACGCGCGCATACAAATGCGAAGCAAGACTGCGTGTTTTCTGACGATAAAACAACAATAGGGTTGATTGTTCTTTTATTAGAGAAAACCACGCAGTCTTCCAACGCATTTGAATACACGCGTTTAAAAGCATATCTATCGTTCTTTCGAAGCGAGTCCTTACTTTTTAGAGACCTTATTCGTTCTTTGAAAAAACTCGAGTTAATCATAAAAATTATTGCACCCGAAAACAGTAATCTTGACCAGTCTTCTTATGGAATCAGGCAAATCCTAGTTTTCTTCTTACTATTTTTTAATTTTCGTATTTTCTACTACAATTTTTGTAATATGATTTGGGATAAAACTTAAACTACATAATTATTAGGTAAGAAAGTGTTGCAAAATATCCCCTGCAGATTAATTTTCGTAAGTGTTCTCGCTACAGCTCTATCTACATTTTATACTTCCTCTTTAACAACACCCTAAGTTCCCGCCAAATCAATAACAATTAATTTAGTGGTCCCACGAATAGATTTATGAATCACTTATATTTAAAAATCTACCTGCAAACGTCTTTTAGGACTTTTAAATAAGTAGAACCCAATTCATTTTAAGTGATTTCCATTTATCGTAGAAGTGCTGACCGCCGAAAATATGCCTATAATGGCGCCATCGAATCAAGCGGTGGCCTCTACCCCCACAAAGTATCAACCTGTTGATAAACAAAAATAGATAACAAAAACTAGAACAATAACAAAAACAACACACACAGCAAATCAATAAACAAGCTGATTTACGTGAGGATGAACAGATAACGAATACAAACACACATGTGCTCCGAGAAGAAAATATTTAAGGACATCGGACTGAAATTTTGATAAGTCCAGGCGAACTTTCCTTAAAAGAGAAATAACCAACAAATGCTTATGGATATTTCTTTATTCAAAACTGACAATGATTTCCTTGGGTTTTAAATAATCAAGGAATATCCACCATAATTTTTTTTTGGATTCTTTATTTTATAACAGTTAGATTTAATTGTACGAAAAGGCACCGACGGGGGACGTTTTCAATCAATGCTTTCTTTTTAGAATATTATAAATTTTGAGTACTCTAGGAGAAATGCTCATTAATTCAAGATATGAATAATGACGTATGATGACAAATTATTGTTCAACTTGAATGAATTTGCTATGTGGTATTATATGGTAAATGATTAAAATGATAATATTGCGAGGAGGGGATCGTTTTAATTGAAAATATTTATTCATTTCGGAATAATAAAATTTATGTGGTAAATTTTTCAGATTGTACCAAATAAACAAGTAACTAAGTTTTCGCTCTAGCAAATTTAAGTTAACAGAAATTTAACAGAGGTTGCAGAGCAGAAATTTATCTTCTGTTGATGGGACATATTTCCGTTGATGGGTCAAACAATAACGAAAATAAAATTCTAATCAATAAAATCTTTCCAGCGAAAATCTACCCCTGCCAACCAAAAGTTAAAATCAGTTTACCTAAATGTATGCGGTTATATATATGCATACTTTTAGCACCAAAAGTCTCGTTTCAGTTCCTTTGGTTGGTTGCTCGTCTTACAATCTGTCAATTTAAAATTTAACATTAAATAATTAGTTGTTGTTTTATATAAAGGAAAATCCGAAACAGAGCCCCATAAACGCTAAACATTAAACTTCAACTTCTTTGTGTTAGTGAGTCATAAAAACTAATTTTTAAATATGCTCAGAAAATTTGTCTCATTAAAAACTCATTTCTCCATTATCGTTTTCTTCAATGTTTGGTATAATCTTCGTATCCAATTTTTCAGCATTTTTTAGATAAATATTAGGTATTGTAGTTATTACTATTATTGTAGTATTGTAGTTATACTCTCTATTAGTAATCCTACATATTTGATTTCACGAATATTTCATCAATATTTATGTACCCAATACCTGTCATTTATTACTTTATGATTTAAATTCAATAACCAGCTGCGCTTTGTTCCCCTTTTTATATTGTATTTACTCTTTCTTATCTAATGTAGATATACTAATGCATCCTCAAAGCGACTTTTCTCAAAAGCAGCCATTCATTCTGAGTTTATAATATTCATCACCGCTATCTCCGCCATGATATTTCAGGCACAGAATTCCAGTAAAGACTGCTGGACGGGGCCTCACAATTTTGTTTCATAAAAAAGTAGGCGTGGTCCTATTTCAATAACTTGTTTTGAGCTCACACAGAATATTCATTCCGTATTTCATAAGCATGGCTATTAGATTGAAAATGATTTCCCATTTCAACCTGTAACTTTTTCACTATAATATTTTTCTATAAGAAACTTCTGAGTTTTTTATGTTTTCTAATTTTCACTATAAAAGCTTTGTACATCCAAAATCTGTTCTATTCAAAAACATTTTTCTCTGGCAAATAATAAACGTTGAAAGCAAAAATTCTCACGGGTTATGGGCCCAGGACGTATTCCACTACGCAAGGAAATACAAATTTATGAACGCACAAAGAAATATTAAAATGAGCTTCACAAGTGTAAAGATTGAAGCTCTGGGAAAGGACAACTTCGATACCTGGAGAATCCAGGTCGAAGCTTTGCTCATAAAAAATGGAACATGGAATTACGTGAACGGACGATGCGAAAAACCAGAGGGACCAGCAGAAAAAATTGCTGAATGGGAAGCTGAGGATGCGAAAGCAAGATCGGATTTAATCCTGACAATATCTCCATCGGAATTAAAGCAAATAAAGAATTGTATCACATCGAAGGATATATGGAACAAGTTACACAGCATTTTCCAGTCAAAAGGACCTGCACGGAAAGCCATGTTACTGAAGTCCTTAATTTTAATGAAAATGCAGAACGGAGACGATATGAGGGATCATATTAATAATTTTTTCAACGTCGTCGACAAAATTGAGGAAATGGAATTAGTAGTAATTGATGATTTACTTACTATATTGTTACTTTACAGTATCCCAGACGAATATGAATCTTTTCGCATTGCCATAGAAACTCAAGAAAAACTTCCAAATCCAGAAGTTTTGAAAGCGAAACTGTTGGAAGAATATGAAGCTCGAAGACGAAATGCAACCGAAGCTGTTCCTGGAGCAATGCTAGTACATAAGACACACAAAAATCAAAAGAGATTTGAGAAGCTAATGCAAAAGGAACGTTTTAAATACGCTTGCCATTCTTGTGGGAAGATAGGCCACAAGGCCAAAGAGTGCAGAACTAAGTACTTTAATTCGGATAGGCTAAAGCAACCCGAACGTAAGCACCAGGAATCGTCGCGAAACATAGAAGCTGCTCTGATAGCGAACAACGACCAAATCAAGAAATGGTGCTTGGACTCCGGCGCCTCCTCACATATGTGCTCCGACAAGCATAACTTTCTTGAAATCCTACCACCGAAAACACAAATTTTAAATTTAGCGAACAATCAATCAACGAAAATTGAGGGTTTTGGAACTGCATTATTGGATAGTAAAGACAATGTCATTGCAAAATTAGAAGACACTCTTTATGTTCCTGATCTCCGATCGAACCTTCTATCTGTGGCAAAAATAACTGAGCGTGGTTATGACGTCCTGTTTAGAAGAAATGAAGCCGTAATTACTCATCAGAACACTGGAGAAAAGTTCTTGATTGCTCATCGCAACAAAGATCTCTATTACATAGAAGAAAATGTCGAACAATGCAGAGTTGCGCAACCATCATCGTTACAAGAATGGCACGAACGTTTTGGACACCTTAACGAGAATGATCTGAAGGATATTTTAAGAAATGGCAAGGTCACTGGAGTTAATTTCAACATTAAAGAAAACTTAATAATTTGTGAGGTATGTATTAAGGGAAAGCAGACGCAGAAACCTTTTTCAAGATCAAAAACAATATCTGCCGACATCCTGGAACTCATTCACACGGACGTGTGTGGCCCTATGCGGATAAATTCCCTTGGTGGCAATAGATATTTCGCAACCTTCATCGACGACAAGACAAGGTGGTGCGAGGTATACTTCTTGAAGAGCAAAAGCGAAATAGCCGAAAAATTCATTGAATACAAGAATATGGTCGAAAACAAAGTTGGTCGGAAAATCAAAACGGTCAGATCAGACAATGGTACTGAATACAGAAATCGCTATTTGGAAAACTTTTTCAAACAACAAGGAATAAGGCACGAACTCAGTGTGGAATATACACCGCAACAAAATGGTGTCGCCGAGAGGAAAAATCGGACACTGGTAGAAATGGCCAGATGTATGATGATTGAGTCTGGATTAACAGCCAGTTTCTGGGCAGAAGCCATATGTACTGCAAATCATCTCCGAAACAGGTGTCCTTCGAGAAGTTTGTGCGGCGAGGTTCCATTCAAATTGTGGACTGGAAAAACTCCAGTCGTCAGCTATTTTCAGAAGTTCGGGACAACGGCGTATATGCTTGACAAAACCACAGGAAAGGGCAAATTCGACCCGAAGTCAAAGAAATGTATATTTATCGGATACTCATTGCAATCGAAAGCTTACAGGCTTTGGGATTCAGATGCCAGAAAAATAGTTCGCAGCAGAGACGTCACCTTCACAAATATGCATCAGCCGAATGCATACACCGAATTTATTGACGAAGGACATTACATAGAATTTAACCGAGAAATTTCACCGATTTCACCAATGACAAATAATGAAGAATCGAGAGAAATAGCTCACGAAAAAAATGAAATAGATCATGGAGAAAATGTAATTGAAGACGAAATCGACGAAAGTGAAACAGAAGAATTTAGAACACCGATTGGTTGGAAGAAAGGACCAGGAAGACCCAAAAAGCAGTCTACAGGAAAAAGCGGAAGGCCTAAAAAGTTATACAATTTAGTCCTCGAAAAGAAAACAAATACGAAAATTGAAAAGGAAAACGAAAATTGCAGTGTTGCAGCTTTAGTTGTCGAAGAAGATCCTCTAACAATTTCAGCAGCGTTAAAAAGTCCTTACGCCGATGAATGGAAGCAAGCGATGATTACTGAATATGAGGCACTAAAGAAGAACGATACCTGGCAGGTTGTTGATCGTCCGAAGAACAAGAAGATAATCGAATGTAAGTGGGTGTTACGAACAAAGTATAAAGCGGATGGTTCAATCGACCGTCGGAAGGCAAGGCTAGTTGCTAAAGGGTTTACACAAAGACCGGGTGAAGATTTTACGGAGACTTTTGCACCAGTGGCAAGGATCGGATCCATACGTTTGGTGATGGGATTTGCAGCTGAATTAGGTCTCGAGATACACCAATTGGATTTCGTGAGTGCATATTTAAACGGCGATATTGAGGAGGAAATCTACATGCAAACCCCACTCGAAATTAGAGAAATTTTAGAACGAAGCGAACTAGAGAAATATGATGGAAATAAAGTTTGTTTGATCAAAAAGGCACTCTATGGTCTGAAGCAGTCAGGTAGGCAGTGGTATAAGAAACTAGATGAAAAATTGAAGCTTTCAGGTATGAAACCATTACTCTCAGATCCGTGTGTTTACCTTTTTAAACAAGGGGAAGATCTTATAGTTACTATATATGTTGATGATCTTATTGTCGCATCGAATAATATGAAGATGCTAAGTAAACTTAAATATGACTTAGCAAAAACATTTAAAATGAAAGATTTAGGGAATATAAACTTTTGCCTTGGAATTGAGTTTAGGCAAAACCTTGAAGCAAACGAAATCACGCTGTCGCAAAAGAAATACGTGAACCAAATACTAAATCGTTTCAACATGAAAGATTGCAAGCCTGTCAAGACTCCATTGGATCAAAGTCAGAAACTATCAAAAGAAATGTGCCCGAAAACTGAAGAAGAAAAGAAAGAAACGGAAAAATTGCCATATCAGCACTTTGTCGGCTCATTAATGTACCTAGCCGTTTCGACCCGTCCGGATATTGCACATGCAGTAAGTATTCTTAGCCAATATAATTCAAATTATGGCAAGCAGCACTGGTTAGCAGCGAAGAGAGTGTTGCGGTACTTAAAAGGCACAGCGGACCTAGGATTGAGATTTCGAAAGTCACAAGAGTACCTGGTGGGCTATGCCGACGCAGACTGGGCTGCAAATATTGATGACAGAAGATCGTACACTGGGTACGTTTTTATCCTGGCTAATGCGGCCATCAGCTGGGAGTCCCGTAAACAAAGAACGGTGGCAATGTCAAGTACAGAAGCAGAATATATGTCATTGTCCGAATCTGTTAAGGAAGTCATACACCTAAGGCGTTTTATTCAAGAAATTTCTGCTTCGCGACAATCAACAACAATTTACAATGATAACCAAGGAGCTGGGCTACTCAGCAAAAATCCAGTTTTTCATAATCGCACGAAGCACATTGACATACGTCATCACTTTGTTAGAGAATGTTTGGAAAAAGGAGACATTACTATTAAATATCTTCCAACAGAAGAAATGCCTGCAGATTTGTTAACAAAAGGACTTTCATCTCCGAAGCATGACAAATTCCTTAAGAAAGTAGGTTTAGTTACAATATGAGATATCATTTAGGGGAAGTATTAGATTGAAAATGATTTCCCATTTCAACCTGTAACTTTTTCACTATAATATTTTTCTATAAGAAACTTCTGAGTTTTTTATGTTTTCTAATTTTCACTATAAAAGCTTTGTACATCCAAAATCTGTTCTATTCAAAAACATTTTTCTCTGGCAAATAATAAACGTTGAAAGCAAAAATTCTCACAATGGCTCCATTCATTCTCCTATAATCGTGATTTCCACAAACATACGGGAATGATAGACGGACAGCCGGACACACAAGCAGACAGGCAGTGATTCCGAGAAAGAATATATATACTTCTCCATACCTGCCACACCTCCTTTAAAGCGTTACTAATGGAAGAGCATAGTTAGCATGCCCTCATCCCTTCAGTTGTGAGTATAAAAAGGACAGATAAAATATAAATGTATCATAAAAAAACTGAACGTGACTGAAGGGGAAAAGTTGGAAAAAAGAAAAGTTAATTAATAGAAAAAGTTTTTAGGCCGTCGCTCACTGAATACAAAACATGTTTCCAAAAGTGAATTTAGTCAGAGCATTCGCTAAACTTTATATGAGTTTTCCACATTGCATATTGAATTTTTTTGAAATATTTTCTAACCAAAATTAAATGAATCGGCTGAATTTATCTACGTGCTTCTTATTAATGATAGGGTGTCATCGATGAAATTATTACAATCCGCAAATAACTTAAGGTCGAACCATCAGTGGAACCTCTAACAATGATTTATTGGGGATCGCTATATCAACACGATATGCCGGACCTTGTTAGCGTTATCTTAGGCATCAACAATATATTCCTCTTATCCAGCATATTTTTGAATTTCATTTCCACCCGTATATGATCATGTCCTTTGGAATGAGGGTCTTTTATGACAACGAATTGTTTTCCGCGTGGCAGCACTAAATTAAGAGACCTCTTGTTACGATTTAATATATTTGTTGTGACAAACTAAATATGATGACAGCCTTAGCATCATTTATGACTTGATTATCATTGAAACAAGCATCTGCTATTAAATGTGTTTTTTGAGTATTTTCTCGCCTCAGGAAAATTGTCAAGATCTTCTAAAAATGGTACCAGCTTAAACTGTTATGCAGCACTAACTGTTCTCCCCCCCCTGGCGAGTTGTAAGAAAGTTTCAAAATGTTTGAACGAGTTTCGCTTCTTAGTCATCGTTTTTATTCTTTGCGACTAAACTGACCTGATTTTACTTTCATCAAACGCTCTCTTAACAGCTCTTTATCTGAGAACATTCACGTAACGCTCTTTTGTTAAAATTATTGTTCACTTTCTGTTTCCCTAGGCTGTTGTGAAAAATATATAGAAGAAATGTGTATTTGTTTGTGTATGTGTATATACGGTCGTGTGTATAAATGGCTGTGTGTTGTGATATTTGCCGTTTTATGCGGGTTTTGGCTTCAGAAATGTAAGTAACCCTTCTTGTCCAAAATTTGAAGAATACCGCGTGAAGTGTTTATGAAATCATTGTCAAACTAATTCTTCATAGACTTAACTAATTATTTGTGACTATTTGTGAATTTGCGAAATTATCTGTACTTTACTTAATACAAATCTTTCATATTATTACCCATCCAGACAATTATTAAAACGCAGATGATTGTAAAGTTCGTAAAATATGTTATAATTAAATTTGATCTCTCTTTATTATGTTTTGTAATCCGAAAATTTGTAAATAATTATTGCGTTTAAATAACGCGATATCTTTTGGGGCATTCAAAATCAAAATCCAAATATTACGTGCGGAAATAGCAAACAAAAAAAATTAAGGGCTTTATATTACGTAAAACGGTACGAATGGCTGAATTTTAAAAAATGCTGCTTATCAACAATCTGTAAAAGCAGGGAAAAATTAAGGGAAATAGGAAAGGAAGACGAAGAAGCACCTGCGTTTCATTTTGGGTAATAAAGCCCTAAATTTTAACTTCAAATTCAATCGACAATTCAATCTATGGCATTAATTTTTTTTGACTGCGCTTCACCGCAACTTTCTTACCGGTAAAGCTACTCTTCTTATTTGTCTCTATACCATTACGACCATCTCCCCTTGTTCAGCACTTATTGAAAAATAGAAAAACAGGACAATTGCAATAAAATAACTATGGGCAAGTTAATTTCAGATGCGAGGAGCCTTTTGGCATGAGTCTTACTTCCTTTGCAGAAGTTACCACTCATGATATTATTATTGTTATTGTTTTTTTCCGACAGCACTGACTCGTATACTCATATACACTCACATTAGTATTATTATTATTGTTATTGTAGCTTATCTTCTATTGATATCCTAATTACTAAATTTCTAAATTTTAAAGATGTTCGATTATTTGAGCAAATGGTGCGTATAAAATGGATCTTAAGGAGTTACCCTACCACCCTTATTATTCTTACTATCTTTTGAGGTGACGATTTTATTTTTTAACATAGTAAAAGAAAAGCTTCAAAAAACTTATATAAAAAATCTAGATATTTTCTAATCCAGCAGAATTTTATTAAAACCGCCTGAAATATGTCAAGTTCTTCAGCTATGACGACTTGTGTGATATCATCACATTTCGTCATTACAACGATACTTATGTTCCACATTTTTTAATAATTATATCCCTTTAAAATTATGTATTATTAGTGCACTTCTTTACAAACTCACGTAACATTTTCTACCCTACCAGACGGAATTTCTTTCGTAAATTCTTCTGTTTGGACGACTCTACTCGGTGGAAATTCTCTGAAGTTCACCCATACGCTACTTGAGCTTCAGTGAGTCATACAAAATTATTGGTTTTCCCTAATTGCCTTCCTCCTACAGTTGCCGGTTTGCGGGTTCCTTCTCTTTACAAAACGAGTGTGCCATAAATGTAGCAAAACAGGCCTCTTTCTTTTACTATTACACTGCTTTGTAGTTAAGCAGACTAATAAACAAACAGTTTTAGGTATGAATAGCTTAACTTGAACTTCCTGCATAAACCCACACACACGCTTACAGACACACTTACAAATGAAAAGTCATATGTCAAGGCAGTAGCATAACAATCACTTGTAAACTGTCGGTCGAGATTTTAAAAGCTATCCCACGTAGTGGGACGTGTTGTAGCATTGAGAGCTGGAATGTGTGTGTGTGTCAATCTAAGCCCCGGTAGGAAAGTGAACCGTGCTCGAGACTTTCATTTATTAAGTTGTCGATCAGGCATGTTAACTAGTACGAATTGGAATATGAAAATGTGTCTACTGTTAGTCCGTCAAAGAGAAGTCAATGAGAAATTAACAACAATTAAGAAGATTTCTTTGTGGCTGACATTTGAAAATCTATATGAAAAAATTCACAGTAGAAGGAGTAATAATTATTGTATTCGCGAACTTTTTAAAAAGTTCGAAATTTCTCAAGCTAAAATATAAATTAGTTCTAACAGACAAAACGACTCCCATCCTTAAAATTTTACCTCCACTGTAAAAGCATGAGTCGCATTGAGGAAATAGTTCAATGATCTCATCTTCATAATTACCATTGTATGCTTTCTGAAATTCCTACATGGATGCATCGGTTATAGAGGTTAGTCTGATATCCACCTACTCTTTCCTAATTTCGTGTTAGTTTGGTTTCAAAGCAAAATTCATAAAGCCGCTAAAGAGGTCATCGTTTAAAAGGTAGTTTTGTTTGCCTTTTATCAAACATGAGGACCCTGTTATTTTAATACCGCCATATGGCAAAACTAAATAACGGAAAAAGCGCATTAACCGCACAATAATTAGTAATACAAGCGAGAAAAGCATTAGGACTGCTGATGACATTTCAGTGAAGATGCAGATTGAGAGGAATAAGTTGAAAGCAAGTACTAAAGAAATACAAAACCGTGAAAACATCGACTATAAGAGCTGCTGCTAAAAATTGTACTCTTTTTTAATTTTGGGAGAAGCAAATTTAATTTAATTATTTTATCCAACAAATTTGTAATAGTATACTGTAGTTATGAACAAACGTAATAAAATAAAGTCGCACGGCATCTCAATTTATACTTTTTGCGATTTCCTCAAAAATTTAAAGGAATTCAAGAAAAACACCCAATATTGCCTAAGTTTGATAAATTCCACAAAATCGCGGTTTCATTCCATCCAGACGTTTTCTCTACAACGACTAAAACGGGAGGTAGAAAAGGAGAGGTCCTTTCTCACTACAATGCTGCAGACCTTAAGTAATTCTCTGTTCAAGTGTGCGGAATTTGGACTCATATTGACTCGGAAATGCTATTTCGAACACAATCCATAAAGACTCATTGTTTGCCATGGAATATCCAATCAGACTCGTTCTGTAAGGCGTCTGCAACATGTTGCGATTTTACATGTAGTTTGACGAAGTGCGCATGTTAGTAATATTATGGAAAACTTTTCTTTTCTCTTAAGAGAAAAGGCAAAACATTTGTTTTGTTGGATTTTGATTTATTTCTCAAAAGTTAGTATTCCTTTAATATTTGTTTTTATTCCATCTGGAATTCCATCGCATATTTAGCAAAATTAATTTTTCATAAATTTAAAAATGGTTAATGAGATTCGGAGTGCTTTTGACTACCAAAAAACAATGCTTTTATTTTTATGTTTATGTTTATGTTTTATAAACAATAAGCTTTTCTTTATTTCTTTATTTTCTTTATTTTAACCTATTATCGGTTTTAACATCGTTTAAATTTAACAGACCTCAGTGATGTCAATGATACCATTGTTTTTAAAAATTTATACTTCCTTCCAGGGAGCTTAAAATCAACTTCAAATTCCTTTTTTTTTTTTTTTTTTTGTTTGAATAATTGTTGCTAAATATTGTTTCATGTTCCAAAGCAACATCGAAGGCAATTGACTTCGTTAGCAGCATGAACTGTATCCATCAAGCTCACGAAACACGCACGTTGGTGATGATTAAGATGATGTAAATGACGTTGGCGATGTCGCCGGCATCGGTGACGCCCGTTGCGCAGATATGCGATGGTGGTTGAAACAGCTACAGCAACAACAGATTGATATCAAAAGTATCTGTTGGAAGATTCAAATATCTCAGTTCGAATTGGTGGCTCGCTTCAGATACAACGGTCTCGTGTGTGTCGCGTGAAAGTTACACGCTATTCCTCGTCATCGTCATCATACTCGTCGTCATTCTGTTATTGTCACTGACAAAATCATACGCAAATAAGAATCTCCGGTTCGTTTTTCAATTTATTTTCTTTTTTCATAGTTTGCTCTTAGCAAACCAAGGGATTATTCGCTGTCGTTGTTGTTGTCGTTAAAGCACATTTCAGTCATTGTTAATCGAATTCAACGTACTACGATGCGATGTCTTGCGTATTTCGGGTGATATTATTCGGTGATATATTGTGCATCTGTTGCTACTTGTCAACAACCAAATCAGCCTGTGTTTTAATGCATGTCACGGATGCGTAAAGAAAATCAACATGCAAGTAAAAATAATGCAATCGCGACTACACGGATTTTTTGGCCAATTGTTTCGGTCGATTATTGTCATGCGGTCGATTTCCCGGGAAAAGCATTATTAAGAAATTATTAAGAAATAATCAAAATAAATTTTTAAGAAAATTATTTCTGTGAAAACTATCTGGAAATGGATTAGCTCTTAATCATTGAAACATAATAAAATTATGCAGATTGTGTTTCGACTCTGGCTGCAACAACATTTCATATATCTTCCTCTATCGCGAAAAAATAGAAAATAAATTTGAATTGAAATTGAAGTGTATTCTTAAATACCAAAACAGTGGAATATTGTAAATAATAAATACACTTTTTATAGTCTCTACTAAAGAGTAGAGAGGAAAAAATTGAAACAATATCAATAAAAACAAGAATGGCAGAAGATAAATTCTTTGTACAATTGCCCTCAATATATATTTCTATAAAAATAAGTAAATGATTCATTGACAGGATCGTCAAAACCAACAAGTATTCGATCAATCACAATTTACTGCTTTTTGACATCAAGTTTATCGTTGATATGGATTATTTTAAACACGACAGCATTAATGCCAACAACATATACAACAGCAATAACGGCGTCAGTATTGAGAGTGGAATAGTTCCGTATCTTAGGAATCTGCAAGGACTTTATTTATGCATGGATGTGACGAGAAGTGTATCTTCTTAAAAAGCGAAGGAAGAGCATTTTTATTGGAAGATTTTAATACAAAAAAAATTAACTAAAATTTTAAAATTTAAATAAATTCAGAAATTTATAATAAATAGCTGTTTACTGAAAACTCTCCAAAATAAATCAAAATATAAAAAATTGTTTAAATAATGTCCATGAATTTAATAAATTATCTTGTAGTTAAACTAGAAAAGCTCGTTAACCGAAGAGTTATTTCTAAAACGATATTTTTAAAATAGGAAATCTGGGAAAATGAAGAAGTGCAATATTATAAAAGTGCAAAAGTATATGAAATGAGAAACGAAAAATTGTTTAATTTTTAAAATGATCTATGATTAATTACTAGGACAAAGCCCTAAAATGTGAATAATTAATGTTAATTAAAATTCAAAAAATATTTGCGGACAAGGAGAAAATAACTTCTACAAAATAAACCAAAAAAATGTTAAAGTGCAAAAAAAGGAAATAATAAAATGAAAGAAATCTCAGAACTCAAAGGATATTCGTTTGGGAATTTAAATTCATCCTAACCTTCGCCGAAGCAGTAGCTGAAGTAAGAAACAAATTGAAAAGGCTTCAAGAATATCTAAAACACTGAAAATAATTTCTTTAAAAATAATTCTTCAATTGTATTCTCCAAATATTTTCTTACTTTAGTAAATTAATTTCGAAAAATTGAATTAAGCAAAAGGTCATTATTTAAGAAAGAAAACTCTTTCACTGTAAAAATTATTCAAAGAAAATAACATAAATTATCCCACTTCCTGCAATTAGTAAAATCTTTACTTTCGTCTCAATCATCGCTTTAGGAATAATTATGGATTGATGTGGTGATTACTCTAGTTGTTATTGTTTTAAATACGAACTCTAATTAAGACTGCATCTTCCACTCAATTCTATTTCTGTGCTATCGTAAACGACTGAATAGTTTGGTTCAGAATCGCAACTGCTAGAACTTTTTTGCTAATTTATAATGATAAAAACTTAGACAAAAATTATTTGAATACAAGGTGGAAAATAAATAACGTTAGACAATAAATAATGTGTTGAAAATTGAATTGAAGTAAGGTTTTCAAAACTAGGTTCATTCCAAAGTTGTTCATTTATCCACTTTTCCAGAGAATATTTTGCATATCTTTTCTTAATATATATATCCTAAAATATATAAATTTATAGTACGTCTTTATGATTTCACTGTTGAATTGGCGGCCCTTTTTGTTCCGAAGGGGTATTTCTTGGAAATTATTCTATGGAAGTGTATTAAATATGAAAAATGATTTTAATATGTTACTATTTATAACATTTTTTATATCCATTATGAACTTAAACTCAAATCTTTTATTTTTATTTTATTTTTTAAATTGAGTTTAGGACCGATACAATTAATTTTATTAAAAACTATTTAAATGACTCTAAAGTAACGTATTCGTTATTCCACAGCTGTAAATCATTTCTCTAGTATCATTACTAACTATGCATCTTTTAATGTAGCGTGCTTATTTTTTAGAGTGCTTATTTTGCGTTCTTGTTCCCTTCCCTTTCCGGTCTTCTAAAATTTATTTGTGTACTTTAAGTACTGCACAAACAAATATTCGAGCGCAATTTACTAATTGCATCGCATGGATAGAATATATTACCTACATCCTCTAGACTATAAGAATCATTTTCAAATAGGGATAAGGTGTACGTTAGGGCGAACAAAGCACAAAACAATGGTAGATGTACAAACAAGAAGAAAAATATCAAATTCAGTGGCAATAATAGCATCAAATATCAATAAAATTACCGTTCATCTTCAGCTATTAGAATATTGTTATCTATAAAATACAAACACACAAAACTTTTCAAATATATTCGCTGTTGCATGCACGAGTACATACAAATACATGTTCATACACCCTAATAAATTTATTATTAATTCAGAGCCTCTTACTCGTAAATTGTCATCTTGTATCTTAAGCCGAAAGTGTCCGTAGATCCATGTTTGTGAAAATTTATGTACTTCACCATTTTTTGTCTCAGATTAAATTATTTGTCCAAATGTCCAACGTTGATATGCACACCAAAATCTAAATATAAAAACTAATTTGTCTAGAACCTCAATGCATTAAAAGTCGACGAGCTCAGGCGTAAACAAGTTCTTTGACCATTAAATTGCTTGAATAGGCGTGTCGCAGACATATGGGTTAGAATGAGTTTTACTGTCACTTTTTAGCCTTATATTTTGTATATATTTTATATATTTATTTTATATATTTTTATATATTATATATTTTATCTTCTTTTTTATTGATGTTAATAAATCTGATTTACTGACATTTTTATATTCGTGTAAGGTACTGCAATTGCGAAAAGTATCGAAATACAGACTTGAAAAAAGGGCGCCTTTAGCCATTTCTGAATCTCTAAATCGTGATATATAAAAGTATGTCGTATGATAAGTATATATCTCGTTTAACGCAACAATGGCCGACCGTACAAAGCTGATATATTGTGTTTCGCATAGCCTTATATTTTGCCTTCGGTTATGGTTGTAAATGGATATGCCAAAGCGTCACTTTTCTTAAAGAGTTTTGTAGAAATTGAAATTCTGTTCTGTGGACCGCTATAATATATTATGGCTGTAATTTGTCGTACGAGGAAGTCATGCATCAGATTTTTTCTTCAAAAGCATTCAAAAATAAATATCTGTTTACCGCGGATATATTTCGAGGAAATGTAAGTGATTTACTTTTTGTTAAAGTATTTGTATGAGATGATATATCACTCTGCTTCTATCTCTAGTTCATTATTCAAATTTTTGAATGAATAAAAAAATTCTTTTGTTGACGCACTTCTTGTTTTAAATTTGATTTAATTGAAAACTGTGTTTTGCTCACCCAGTAAATAAGAAAAGATAAGTGAAAAAATACACAACACTGAAAGTGTATTGCCTCACATCGTCGATTCACCAATAGAACTAGCAGTACAAACTTATTATCCCTTATCTTCTTCATCACCTACACCAGTCTTTCGGCATTGACAATTATACTTATAGAGTGAGGACGAGTAATCCTAAACGTAACAAAACAGTTCAGTATTGTAACTGTAAAATATCAGGAAAATGCCGAAAAAGGGAGGAAATAAGTGAGGAAGGAAGGACGAAGTGAAGGTAGCAATCAAGTAAGCAAAGCGAAAAAATGTAGACAATAAAAGGAAAAAAAGAAAGGAAAGTGAAAAGGACTTAGAAAGGAGAGTTAGAGTAGAAACTGATAGTAGGATGAACAGACGAGTATTAAAATAAAATATTCCTTAATTGAAAACGTTCCTATGGCTTCAGTACTTTTGATCTTTCCTTCCCGCCTCCATTTTCCATCTGCCTCCTAACTCTTCGTTTTGATAGACTTTCGCATATTTGTAAATGCGAAAAATGTCTTGCTAAGTCTGCTCAATATTGAAACCAGAAGATAATAGATGTAGCAAGAGCGGCAACAACAACAATAATAAATGTTGCAACAATGATTAAATACGACAGCAGACAATTGGAGACAATTCGACTTAATTCACTCGATTTCAGTTCAATTCAGAGAGATTTCAGTTACTTCAGCTTGATTTTGCCTTTGAATTAATAAACATCGAATTCTATTCTTAATTATGCTATTTTTACTACGGCGCTAATAAACAACCTCCTTGAATCACAATCGACTATATCACTCCCACATTCCGTTTTCAAATTTATTTAATTTGTACTCATTTCTACTTCATTGTTTTATACTCTTTGACTACCTTCTGTAATATTTGATGCATACGAACTTCATAATGAACATAAAAATCGATCATTATAGATGACGGAAGACAGCAATGAATGAAAATAGCTTACAGCTTGCAGTAATATGAAAATTTTCAACGGCCCTTTTTCAGTTATTGAACTTTTACCTGACTCCTTTCCGATCCCACCCTTTCTAACCAATACTCAAAATGGTTTGATGGTAATCGATAAAAGAAAGCTGTCATCCTGTGCGACACCCTTAGGCGATACTATTTTTTGTGATTTATCTTATTCTTTTCATACGTTCACACTTTTTGTGAAGAATGCGGTCGCCGGTATTGTTTTAGATTTCATAAGTTTACTATCAGCCTTTTTCCGTCCGTGTTCTGCTTGGCCACATTATTCTCATCTCGTCTGTTCACCTCTTTTGCCCTAGGCAGACACATCGTCGATATCAACCGCTTGAACATTCAAATTGTTGAGCCATCTATCAAAAGAAACGTCAGTCCACCTCTCCGTAAACGCCTCCGTCTGACGGTCCACGCCCAAGGATGAACAACTTTGATATGTATAACTTGATATTTGTCAGTCATTCTGTCACGCTTTACGTTTTCCTGCTTTTCTTTATTTTTTCAATCTCTCCCCTTCTTCGTTATTCCGATAGCCCAGTTTTTTTCGTCTTGTCCTATCTTCAGAATCCATTGTCCTGTCATAAACGTGTTACATTTAGTTAAATCGTCACATCAAAATGATGCCAACAACGTATAAACAGGCGGAACTTCCGCTTCCGCTTAAAGAAAGGATAAAAAAAGTTTGACGAATGTTGTGAATGACTTGCGATCGGGATGGGGAGGTTGTGAAAAAGGGAAAACTACATCGAGCACTACTTATGATTTATTCTGGTTCTTTTAAAATCTCACTCAGGACGTTTTTAACCCAGTTGAGAAATTGAATTTAATTACGACGAGTTCCAAATAAGTGAGTATTTCAGTTTTTTCTGTAATGCATAAAAAATTTCTTCACAAATTTGAACAGCGAAGCATAAGTGTGGAAACAGAGTAAAAAAAGAGAGATATCAGTTTTCAAACTACACGCTACAAAATAATCGTGTAAAATCCTAAAAGTCTTCCAGTGAAGTAAAAGAAATTATAGACGAACATGTACTGCAAAACAATGCAATAAAATCCAGTATTTTCTATTACTGGATGGAGGTGGAATATTCTTCTATTTCGAGAAATTATTAGCTAGTACTTACATAAATTTATTTCATTTAAGGAAGGATTTTTAATTACAATCCTTCATTCGGATTTGTCGATTACCACAGACAATGCAATATACACTTACATTTAATGCATATTTCATCTATGCTTATGTTTATTAAACTTGTTTATTATGTTTATTACGGTTTTTGTTAGCAGTTTGTAATAGTTGGTTTCTTATATTTACGTCGTGTTTTCTTCGTAAAATGAATATTTTCAGTAATGAGAACAAAAAATAAAGCACTAGAAAAATACTGCGGTTGGGTATACTAGTTATTATGACTATTTTGTTGTGATCATGAATTTATGTTATTTATGTAAATTACAAACAAAACACAATCCTTACAGTATTTGTTCTGTTTCTGCTAACAAAAAATTAAATATTTAATGAAACACTAAATATAATAGAACACTAATAGAAATTTAAAGCGGTATATGGTCCTACGAACGATAGTATAAAATTTGCAATTTGAGCCATTACGCCTCACAAAAAGTTCAAAAAATTTCTTTCCTTTAAATTTCTTTTAATGAATCAGTACAGAACAAGTTCCAATCTATCTAATTTCTATAACTCGTTTTCAGCTGTGACTTCATGACTATTCTTTAGAATGTATCGCACCATTGTACCCTCCACCCCCCCCACCGCCAATTCTTTTAGCCCTTGAGGGCGAATCATAAATCAAATTCCTTTTCGACATTTCTGCAAGATGAATGCAGATAAATACCCATTCAAGGTTTCTAATAAGTTTGTCTCCGGAGTAGATACACTTTGGTCATTACCATCAAAATTAAATTTTTCGAAGATTTAATTTGAAGGATAGAATGTCAAGGATGCAATGCTGGCGGCAATAGTTAACAATAATAATGGCGATAATAATGAAGACGAAGAGGAGTAGAAAGCAAAATATATTGAAACAAGCAACAAATTCTCATTTCGATACTACAGTCGAGCGAATGAACGGCGAAAGGAAACATTAGAAAAAAACGCTCTCAGATATTCTCCTGATTCTTACATATCAAGGCTAAAATAAAAACATTTAATAAAGTCAACAACTAAAATTGTGAGGAAAAACCTGAAAGTGAAAAAGTTATAAAGTGATAAAGTAAAACTTTATCATAAAATCAACTATTAGAGAAAAATAAAACAGAATTTCACTGAATATAAGCTTAAGAGGCTTAAAGCAAAATTAAAAAGGATATTTAAATTTATTAAAAGAGTCTCGATTTCTGATATTTGTTGAATATTCCAAGAAGGAATTCTGGCAGAAAGTTTCTTAAACCTAATCGATAACTCCTGATCCAGTTTGAAAGGTGTGTTGGCTATTTTTCATCAAGAATTTCTTTCTTTCTTTTCGCCAAAAACGAAAAACGGATCTGTTAAATATTTACGAGTATTAAGAAATATATTAAATGCTTATTGCCCCAGGATATTATTGTCATCAGTGGAGAACAGGGCGGGGCGAGGATAATAGAATTGTGAAAATAATTAAAAATATTTATTTAAGTTATTTTAAGTTATTTTATAATATTTAAGTTATATTTAAGTTAATATTTAAGTTATTTTAAGAACATCAAAAGGGCTATAATCTATTCGATGATTTGTTACGATTTTTGATAATAATCATGCATTATTACATTCTTATAATACTTAATGATATTGCATATTAAATATATCTATTAAATATATCAGCAGATGCTGATCTGCATAACATCAGCAATAGTTTAGTATTAAATAATGTATAAACAGGGACAAGTATTTCCATTTCCTGGTAATATCTTTGTTCTTCTCTTTTGTGTTTTATAATGAAATAGCTTCTTTCTATTCCATGGATCATAATCATATTTGTGCAAAGCATTTTTTGAAATTTTCTTAAATAAGCTTCTATTAAAATCTTTTTTATTCTTAAGGTGACTTCTTATCCCGCCTATACAATGTATTAAATAATAGTAATACAATTTGCTCTAGGTTTTTAGTTTTATCATGGCTTATTGTTTTCTGGAGTCTTTAATTTATACGACAATATTACTTCCAGATAAATTTTAATTTCGTTTGAATTGCTTTAAGTCAGCTGCAAAACTCGATGAGATTTGTACAATGAAACTGTACAATGACTATTATTCTTACTGCTTTACTCTTCAGGCTCTAGTTCGATATCGCCAGAAGGGTTGACTTAAGAAAGAATTTCTTAAATTTCCAACTCCCATGCCCGTTTCTGCTTCTAGCATTGTGACTCATTGTGGTATACGTGCTTTTCGGTATTTCAATGACGATGATGAGATTTGAAACGCGTATACATTTTTGAGAAAGATTCTTTATCATGTAATTAATCGTAAAATGTAAAACTATCACAAGGTATTAAGAATAAGAATTGGAATTAAGTATTTCTTACATAAAACTTGTTCAACTTGAACTTATTTCAGTTCCATACATCTTCATGTATATCGAGCTTTGAATTTCTTGAAGACATAATTTAATTTTTGAGTCTTTCTCTTTTTGTGTTTTTGCGAAATACATCTATATTTCAGAATAAATTTAATAAATTCCCAGGATAATTAGTTATTATTTGTTATGTAGAGTAAATGTTAGAATAATTATTTGTTATGTATTGACTTGTATTCAACAATGTATTTAATGTGTTCAAAATAATCTTGAAATGAGGCGAAAAAATGAATATTGCTTGAAACTTTCTAAAATTATGTCTAAAGTGTAAACAATTTTCTGACGGAGAAATATAGAAATGAACTTAGCAAGGCTCACTGAGATTAACAAAAATCTGATGGAGTCAGTCTCCCACTCCTTTCAGCTCTAATTCCGATATTAATGCTTAATGATAATAAAAATTCTTATGACGAGCATTTAAAAAAGGAAAATTCTTTACATTTTGTAGTTTACTCTCACGCATTCACCAATAAATTATCCCCCAATGGCATCCATAAATATTTTTTCGAAAACAGATACGAACCTCAATAACGATTGGGGATGTTATGGGAAAAAATTTCATTTAAAATTTTTGACAACTTTCACTTTTGTTTATGGGTGTTGACATGAGCACTGGTGATATTTCATGGAACGAGTATTGCACGAGCAGTGCAGGATTTTTTATCCAATTCATTTTTTGTTTTCCACCTTATTATACATACTAACAAATTTAGGGCGACCGAATGATATACGAGAGCACGAATAGTATACACACATGTCTCAATTCATGCGAGCCCAGCCCTCAGAGATAAATTACTAAAATTGTCATTATCATCGCAAGACTGAAAGATGAACAAACAACAGCAACAACAATAAAAATAAAAGCGACATTAATTGATAAGACCATATGGTTGATATTGGAGCATTATCGAAACGCAAGATAAAGTTTAATTGCAGTTATTGCAGTCTTAACCAGTTATTAAATAAAGGACAATAAAAGTAAGTTAATAGAATTATCTTTGCCCCCAAAACTACAAAGCAAACAGTAACTTTTTTGCATCTCTCATTTTTAAATATATTGGGAAATACCTCGATATAATATTGTAGTCTTCCCCCTACTAGGTTCCCCATTTTCTTCTTGTCATTTGTTCCCTTTCTTCATCTTCTTCTTCTTTTTCTCTTTTTCCAGTTTAATCCATCAGATTAATATTAATTTCATCTCGTAACGTCCGCTATAAGAATGTCAAAAGCGTGGGAGTCCATAATTTGTGAACGAAAAGAAATTTAAATAATGGAAATAATACTCATAGCAACCAATCGATCCATCATTTAGTTCTAGCTGACAACATTAGCTTCCTTAGTTCCCTTAACTAAATGCGCCACGATCTTCCCAGAGGTCAAGGTTCAGAGTTGATATAATTTCGTAGGTTTTTTGATCACTCTTAATCATTTCATAAAATTATTGTCCCTCATTTATAAATATTTTCTTCTACCCAACCCTCCACCCGAAATTTTAAACATTTTATATCTTCGTAAAAACCATGATATTTTATACATAGGACACTTCCCCGTTTGAGGTGACACAATGAATGAATTATGGAACTGACAGCAAAGGAAAGAGCGCGAAATTAAAAGTACCAGATGACCTGAAAAAACTAAGCAATATTATTGTAATCGCTAAAGAATCTTGGGTGTTTGGTTACTTTTCGTGAAGGAAGAAGGTTGAGATTTTTTATGATTTTTTATTAACTTATCTCTTCAGGGTTCAATGAGAGTTCAAAGAACTCCGTCGAAAAAACATTTCAAATGAATTATTCTTCATTCTGTCAACTGATTGATGTTTTATTAAGTTTTTCGGAATTCGAAATACTTGTCACCAATCATTAGAAAAATTGCTACAAACGATCAAACACTCAATAAAATTACGAGGAATTCGAGGATTAATTAAAATAAGTAAAATGTTCTCTTACAACGCATAGCGCGCTTGTACCAACTAACCATTTGTAACCAAAGTTCGAACTGAATGTAATTGCAGTACAAAATAAAAGATTTCAAATGGTTGACCGTTTTCTTTTCAAAATAAAAAATATATTCTCTACCGCTATCCGTTTGTTTAGGCCGACTGTTTCGACAAAATTCTGCAAAACTCTAAAGGGAAAATTTTCCCTTGGCGCACGCGATGGTAACCATCAGTGGAGGTACGCAACTAGATATCACGGTATTATAAAAATGTAGACGTTACGATGAAAATGGTCAAAACAGAGTGTGGGATGATCAGAACGTATATTTCGATTAAAATCTAAATTTCGAAATTCCAATTTTTTTTAGTCCATACAAAAAATACTAAATTTATATAAATTTCTTTTAAAATATTCTTCCTATTTTAATGAATGTCATTAATTTTTTTATATTCTACATGGTATTTTCACAATTTTTTAGGAGCAAATAAATTATTATCTCTTTCAAACACGCCAGCCTCGTTCCAAGATTTAGATTTGTTTAAAATCCTATCAGAATATCTATTTTATTGAATTCACTCAGCTTGTGTTCACTCAGCTTTCCGTTATTTTGCACATGAAAAAAACAGTAGTGTAAACACTCAACATCGTTTATGACCTGGGGCGCCTGCTAGACAAATACTTCAAGGACGTACAAAATTAAATGGTTTTCGTAGTTAGTTTTATTTGTTTTCATTTTGCTTTTGCCACTATTTATACCCGACCTGACTATATCTATACCCAAATATCTGAATAATATTTGCTTTGCTTTGAGACCCTAGCGATGTCGTCTTACGACAGAGACTATTGAAAGTTATTAATGGTATTCACGCATAAATGAATAACTTGAGATGACAGTCTTTGTGGTTGGTTGATTGATTTTATTTCGATTTTTCCTGTATAAAATAATCATCCTTGGACAATATTTCGATCACTTTTAACGTTTGATGGTGTAAATAAATTAAGTTTTTGTTGTTGGTTGATTTGAAAATTATTGAAACCGACCCTTAGTTCAATTAGTCTCAATTTTTTGTCCGGTAAAATATCTCAGTTATCGAATGGAGAATACTTTAAAAAGGGACGTGCAGAATGCTGGTAAATGTTTAGACACAGCGTTTGATTTCGAGGTTATACAATAGCGATGGTGATAATCATTACTGTGATAACGATGGTGATGCCTTTAATGGTGATTATAATTTTGTTGTAATCTTTTCTGTGCAAATTGAATAAACGAAAAAATTGAGAAAAAATTCAAAAAAACGAAGGAAACATAAATAAACAAAACAGAACACTTTTGCAAAAACATACCTTCAGTTCTCCAAATTTTATTTGTATGTACCAAAAATAACCTCCTCGAATTAATCCAAATAAGCGTTCTTGTGCATCGTCTCGATACGCAAATACATTAGCCTTGTTCTAGGAGTTTATTTAATTGTATAGTTTGGTCTGTAAGACATCATTAAAATACCAAGTATTCATTTTTAATTTGCACTTCAACTTAATTCCTTTCTCGTATTCTTTAGGTATTTTATTTCATAATGCAATTATTCAAAAATCCCTTAGACTTTCATAAATAAAGAATTTCTTGATGGCTCCAATAGTATTCCAAGACAAGTAGTAATCATCTATTGGAAATATCAGTCAAAACAAAGGAAAAATCTTTGAAACAGACTGAGAGAAAGACCAAAGGCGAACATATATGTAAAACTTATCTGTAATTAATTTTGGGTAAAATTAATATTTTTTCTGTTAAATTAAATACGAGTATTTCAAAACCCTCTATAGTTTCCTTCTCATTACCCAACGTGGATAGAATCAGTGTATCCACCTATACATCCAAACAAATATCCATCCAGCCATGAATTCTTTCGTTAACTTTTTGCTTGCTTTTCAGAAAGCTTTCAACAATAAAAATAAAACACCGCAAACGCAATACGAACAACAAAACTGACATAAAATTGTGGTTCCGTTTACCTCGGTACCCTAATTAACCAGGAATAAGTTATGGCACGGGAAAGTTTAAAATTAAAACCCAGGTTTCATGTTCATTTCACTATTAATGCATTTTAGTTGTTTTTTATTGTTTATTGCTCGTAGAAATTGTAACAATTCTCGTCCTTCATCATTGCATCCGACACCGAAAACAATGTGGCGAACTCATTGCCAGAAATGTCTTATAAGATGCAAAATGGAAACAGAAATAAGCACGTAAAATTAGTAACAAAAACAACTTGCAATAAGAAAAATTGAAGCAGCAAAACCAACACGAGCAAAACGTTGCAGCCGCAAAAACAAAAGCATTGAGCACTACCAAAATCGTAAGGCATTTTTCAGTCAAGGAACGAAATGGTGAAGGAACGAGCATGGAGTAGAAGCATTTCGAAATGCCTTCAAGTTAAAACAGCAAAACCAAAATATTTCGCAAGAAATGAATTTGCCGTTCTGATAGCAAGTGTTGCCACGCGTTTATTAAAAAGCAAGAAGGAAAAAATGAAAATAACAAAACTCGAGAAAATTAAATTTAGGAAAATGCACTCTACGCACTTGGCGACTGCATTCTTCACTACATGTTACTCATTGGTCCGTTGCCTTTGGCGGTTATTTTCCGTTGGTGATGGTACTTTTGGTGGTCGTGGTGTTAGTGTCATTTTGCGATTAGTCTTTCTGTTTTCAAACGAAAATGAATTCGTACAACATTATGGGGGGAGAGTGAGGAAAGAAAATGTAGCACTAAATGTACATTAAAATGGAGAGTGGTGTGAAATGTTCAAAAATGTGAAGCTGGTCATGTTCTTCCAAGTTTGAATTGTTTGCGCGTCTCTAAATTTGTATAATATTTAGTTTGTTTATTTTTATGTTTTTATCTAAATATAGTGATATAGATTTTATTTTTGTCATACGTAAAAACTTTTCGTATACACAACGCCATCGCATACATATATGCCTTTCAAAGAATTGTTTTAATTAACATTTTTGTAAAAAATTCATAAAAATCATTGATTTTTTTACGAAAGGAGTGCGTTTTATTCTACCGGTCTTTCCAAATGGAGAAGAAATCTTACCCCTTCCCATTCCTAAGCGGAAACGGATAATTCAATTCTGCGAAACATTCTTGACTCATTGCCAACAGCTGCTCATGTTGATAATGCTTGTAGCAGTTGTTGTTGATGTTGTTGCGGCTGCGGTTGATGTACCTTTTTAGCGTTGCTGGTGATGTTTTATATGTTCAATATCGACATTGCTGTTGTTGTTGGTTTAGATGATGATAT
The DNA here is from genome assembly GCA_963966595.1 of Physocephala rufipes. Lineage (NCBI taxonomy): Eukaryota > Metazoa > Arthropoda > Insecta > Diptera > Conopidae > Physocephala > Physocephala rufipes. The sequence goes on from OZ016501.1 coordinate 44,563,906, forward strand.
GCGTCGTGTAGTTTTTGCCACTTACAACAAATTCCTTAGTTTTAATCCGCGGAAAAGCCTAAAAATTCCGGTTTTTGCGTATGTTCTTTCGGTCTTCCTTTATGTTTATCTGTTTTTTCCAACTATTATACCCTTTTCCTTTCTCCTGTAAGTCTTATTTTTAACGCTCGGTAATTTATTGACGTGATTGCCGTAACTCCAAACAAGTGCAAGAATGTGGTGACGCGATGCACTGGTTCAATCGCTGGGGCTTACCGGAAACAAGAAATTATTATTACTGACTGTTCAAGCTCATTCATTCACTATTTCTTCCAATTCTGTCGGAATGAATGGAGAAATTGATTGTTCTATAAAAACTTCAGACTTATCTGTACCTCGTCTCAGATATTGAGCTTCTCAAGAGGAATAGAATAGACCCCAACCCACTTACGATGCGAAACGATTAACTATAACTTAAAGGAGCCGCCCTTCAAAGCAAACAATGCAAAAAATATATCCGTATTCACGAAATATTCTTCATCTCTCTCAATTGAATTCATATTCAAATTAGATAGTAAGTTCATTTTTCGATTCCTTTTGCACTTTAGTGACCACTTAAGTAATATTTAAAACTTCGGCAATTGTTATATTTTTCTTCTTCTTTATATTCTTTCCAACGGTCTGTGCCGACAATTCTGCTTTATGTTAAAGTTCATTCGTTTTCCAGACGCCATCTATTATTGCTTACAGTGCCGACTGTCGGTTATTGAGAACGAATCTCTATACCGTCTATTTCTTCAATCTTTAGCATGACGCCACACTATCAAAAAAGAACACAAAAGTTTTATCATATTGAATGCATTGTAGTCAAACAACAGCAGGAAAAATAACAACAACAATAATAAAAACAATATCAGCTGTAAATAAAAAAGAAGAAAAGAAGATATTTTGAAAAACTAAATAAATAAGTAAATAATAATAATAATAATAATAATAACGATAATAATAAATTGCAATAAAAGGGGATGAAGATGATGTAGGAAAATGTGTCCTTATTCATCCGTCTTAATAATTATGAATGATATTAGATGTATCAGGATATATTATATTCAAAGAAGCCCCCTTGCATACACACGCAAACCACATATAACACATACATATACAAACTAGCATATTCGTGCATGGCCTATAAAAACGGTTAGAATCCACTCAATTCAAGAGATCTTCAGATATTCTATGAATAATAAAGCGATACAAGGAAATCGGGTTTGTAGTTGATTTGGAATTACAGATCTCTTCGTGGTGGTCGTTGGTGTTTGCATAAATATTATTGTTTTCATTACTACTTATGGCATTATCGTAGATATTGTTATTATTGTTGTTATTATTATTATTATTACTATATTATCATTATTATTATTATTATTATTATTATTATTATTATTATTATTATTATTATTATTGTTATTACAAGTGATAATTTATTAGTATTCATTAGTATTCGGAAGCTTATTAGTATTCATTTTCCCCTTAAAATGTTGTATTAATTTGCTTTGCCTTCTGCTTAATTTGGTCCAGTATCGTCCTGTATGCAAATTCCTGTATCGTCGAAAAATTTTAGTAAACTAAAGTAGTAAAAAATATTATTACAAAAGAACAAAAGAAAATACAAAAAAGTCAAACATCGAACCAAAGAAATTTCAGTTGTTATGGCAAAACTTTCCCCAGATAATTGAAAAGAAATGGAAATTTTAGAAATATAAATGTACATTTTTGTTGTTCGGGATATTTATTGACCATTCTGGTCAATAAAATCTTTTTACTGATATACATAGTGTTATTGATAATACTCATAATGAAATCTTATCTTCGGGCAAAAATTGAATAAAATGTCGCAAACAATTTCATTAAAATTGCTGCCTCGTTGGATGAGTATATTAAGAAAATATTCGTAATATACCATTAAAAGTAGATATTAATAATATCCATTAGATATTAGATAAGGCAATAACGTCTATTAAAAGTCTGTATTATACATTTATGAAGTGCCTTAGAAAAATGTTTAGATACCGACTTCTTGTACGATTTTCCTTTACATTTCGCAGAAAATACACAAACGAAATTGAATTCAATTTAGTAATCACCGAAAATATTTAGCTCCTTTGAGGAATATTTGGAAGAATATTGGAGATATGTTTATTAGAAAAAGTTTCAATACAAGAATGACTTTATTTTAATTATATATAAATTTATCTCCTGCTTTATCTCTTCAAAACTTTGAATTGCTTCTAACTTCCACTTCATGTTCTAAGTATTTTTCTTGTTTTATCATATCAGACGACATTTTCTGCCTTTTTTCGCTTATTTTTACTCATTGTTTTCACTTCAAGCGTCTCCTCCGGTAGATTAAATATTGTTACAATGACCTTTTGTACAACGAATTATCTGTCTACATTCTAGATCTATGGTTTTTGTTTCAACTTATGCATGGATGAACAAACAAACCGACCACACGACTCTGGGCATCGTTGGTTATTGATGAAACGTTATTTTATATCACTGGATATAAAATGTTAACGAATTTTGCCGAAAGTGTCAATGTCTTCTATTTTTCCATATATATTTCTTCATTTTACATCCTTCATTTTTTTCTTTCATTTTACTCTACCGTGTTTAGATGTGATTTATAAAGGCTGATATACAAATAAATTTATTTTAAAATATATCTTAATAACGAAGTCCGATATTTATGAATGGTTTTGGCCGGTTTAGAAACTGTAAGATTATTGGACTAGCTATAAGGTATTGATGCTTCGTTCAAACGTCCAATATACTATTCCCTCAACGCATCTTTCAACATAATTCCTTTGACTTTGATCCTGATTAAGTTTTGTGTAAATGGTATTCTTATAAATGTTTTTCATATGTGTTTCTTTTGTAAAGACATTGATATAAGCTTGTATAACGCTGTTCATATGATTTCGTCTACTCCCGCGCGCCTTCCCCTGCCACCGCCTAATCCAATTCTCCGACGTTTTGTATAGAAGAGAATTTGTTGGTTCATTTTGAAGGGTCTTGAAAAATGAGATTACCGAGCTTATCGCGATTACAGAGGTTTTCATTTCTGAATTTCATTTGTATCATTTATTTCATTCATTGAACCAATAAAAAGTTTGTTTTCAAACATGAAAACGTTTCTTTATTATTCCAATGTTCGATTTATCAACAATTTGAAAAACGAAAAAGTAGAAGCTATAAAAAAGGATATTGATCAACATAAATATATTGTGGAAATATAAACGCCGAAATAAACGGAGAATATTGAATTTATCTTAAACCACAAAGGGGAACATCTTCTTTTAAAGTAAAAATCATAGATGGCCAATCATTTTATAAATGATTTTATAAATTATGATTACAATCAAATATTGATTACAATCAATTTATAAATGAAGGGAAGATTTGGCGGATTCAATTGAATTGAATTAATTGCAAAATAAGTAAATCATGCTATATATAATTTTCATTTTAAATCATTCTGCGTGAATAAATTAGATTGGGCTGGATAATTCCCCTTTCAGCTTCCGCTGAATTAATATTACAAAAAAGTGAACACTTATTTATTTTCGAAACAAATTAGTGATCCGTTCTATTCCTTTCGCATTCTCTAGAAACCTTGTTTCACTTAGAAGTTTTTTCCGCCCATCGCCTCGCTTCGCACAAAATAGAAATGTGTTGACTTCTTGCCTGATTTTCCATCTTTCGTGGCCGCTGCCGTTATCACTTTTCTCTTGTTTGTTTACTTTGGATTTAAAGTTTCATTATTTAGTAAATCTTTCGAACAAAAGTCTTTTCATCATCTAGTTTGATTGATTTCCATTAAATTGAGATCTTTTAACATTCTGTCAACGAAAAATACTTAACACATTTTCTTTTCAAAATTTGTTCCTTATGTGTTTATTTTGATTTCTCAACTATTCACTATTTTCTTTACCTTTTTTCACCGCCTCACCTGATTTCTCCTTCTTATTTTCTATATACTTCTCCTCAGTATTGGATGATTAATTGATTGATGAACCGTCATTTTGATGGTTTCCGGAGTTTCCGGCAATATTCAAAAAGTTACTTTGAAGATATATTTAGAAAAGTTTTCCTTATTAAGTTTTTCCTTATTAAGCATCTTCCTAAAAAATTGCATAAAACATATAAACACAAACAAATACGTTAATAGTAAAAGATGTCAAACCAAAATATCAATTTCGTTTCCCCAAAACTACAAAAATAAAAATTTCTTTAAGTTTTTATTCTTAGATTCAAATATTTATCCATAATGATTTAAAAAACTTTCCTTCATGTTTTTCATTATTTTACTAATCCGGCTGTTTTTAGTCTTATTGAAAAAATACTCAAAAACAAAAGATGTTTGTGTTTGGATTCATTTATTACAGAATTTATTGCAGAATTTCTCCGGTTTGAATTTATTTCTCAAAGGTACATTTTTTGAGCACTAACCCTTTTATTACTCCTTTACAATTCAGTTTGTCGCCATTTGTAGTTTGACTTCTCAAACGCGACCCTCCCTATTGGAAACAAATATTCTGTAAGCCAAGAAAATAAACACAATTGGGGATTTTAAAAAAGGAGATAGTCGGAGAGAATAAATGGGATTCGATGAACATTTTATCGGACTGGTGAGGCTGTCGGGAATCGAGCGTAAATTTTACTAAAACGTTAAATTTGTTCACTTAGATTTGGGTGATTTGTGAAGCACGACACGTAGAAAACCAATTTATGAGTTAAACGCTGAGGAAAATATAAAGTTAAATAAATAAAGCTGAAAAGAAAAAACTAAAATCGGCGTCGAATTTTAAGAGCCATCGCGGCAATGAAAATGTATAAAACAAATAAAATAAAAGAAACCCGAAATTGGCCATCCATCGATTCCTGACAAATTACTTATTTCATAATATTTCCCTATACAAACAAACCTTATTATCTGTGAGGTGACTTTCAGCAACTTTCAGAAGAAAGCAAAAAAAATAAAATAAAAGCGTTACAGGAAGTAAACATTAGCATGTTTCTTGTATTATTCAGGGTTTCTGGCCACGTTTTCTTCTCGTTTTAAAATTTCACTAGTGACAACTGGTAGTTATAGATTTGTAGAACTTGCTCTGATTTTTAAGTGGGTTCCTTTTTTAAACTCAATAAAATTATTGCATATTTAAAGGCTTCTGCCGCTAAATTTTTTGGCGCGAGTTGTCAGAAATGCTATTTTGTGGAGATGTTGTTGCTTGTGCCGACGGTATTTGTGGTTCTGATTTCTTTTTATATAGCGATTAGACTGACCTTGTCAAATATGTGACATATTTACCGAATTTCTTATGCTACTAATTTCGTCAAACGACTGCTTCATAAAGATCTACAAGGTCACAAAAAAATAAATTAAATGCGGAAACAATATAATAAGAGCTTGATAGTATTTATTACTTCCACAATTACAAATAATATTTAAAGAAATGAAATAAATGTGTATAATTGGGAATAAATGCAAGAAGAGGTCTTATGAAAAGTTCGCTTTTCATAAAAAAGTTTCATAAAAAAGTTCTTTTAAATGGCCTTTCTTTCCATTTACTTCCCGTTGGTTGACTATGTTGTCGGTCGATTTCAAGTGCATGTACGGTATTCAAGTGTCGGCGGTATTTTTCAAGTGCATGTACCAATCAGACATAGCTCACATTGCATATGCCGTCATAAAAACGACATCAAAATCCAAGTCCCCAAAAACGCGTGTTGCCATTTTCGTTATATTTAGCAATGCAGAATGGAAATAAACAGCGACATTTTTACTATTAGAACAAAAGTTGAATTTAAGTGAAATTATCGTAAACACAAATTGATCAAATACAGTGCAGTTATGTAAAATTATACGATTAGGTAAAATATTAGGAAAAATCTTTCAATCTCCTTAATTGGTAATTTTTTCTACAAAAAGGGAAACATAAAGACAGGAAAAGATCAGACAAAGACTCTATGAGAATATCTGCAAATATATCATTAAGGTCTTGAAACTAATTTACATCTTTTGTTTACTTTTTATAAAATAACCTTTAAAAACCTGTCATGCTTTAAATAAGAGTTTGTAGAATGACACCGTGACGGGAATGGGCTAAATGTATCGAATCTTTTTTTAAAGAGAGAATTTATCTAAAGAAAAGTGAAAAGGAACAAAACAGATAATTTTATTTTTTTAATATTTCTTTTTGTTTTTTCTTGGTAATTGGGGCCGGGTTTATCAAATTAAATTTGGTCGTTTTAAAGTGATTAACTGTTGCTCGGATATTATCATGCTTGCGAAGATGTTCCAGAAAAGTCAGATGGTTAAGGGCTGTCTGTGTACGTGTTTTAATATACGCGGGAATGATATACCGACACGAAGGCCACTTCTAAGCGACTGTTGGTGCTTGAAGTTGTTGCGACCTATTTTGCTCTGACTTCCTTTTATTTTTATCCTTACAAATAGACCTAATTTAATTTGTCCTCATAAATTTTCATCCAGCTCTTAGGGAACCGTTCTGACTTACATTTTGGAGAAAAAACAACTGACAAAAGCCAGAAAAAAGATGTGCACGGCAGGTTGGTGTTGGTGGGTGCAAAAAGTGTCAAAAGTTTTACGCTTCGTTTACGTTTTACTGACACTTCTACTTTTTACACACTTGCTTGCCGCGAGCATCTTTGTTTTTGGTTAGGCTTTTGTCAGTCTTTTCAATTAACGATTTTCTTAACTTTCTTGCTTTTCAAATACTTCCGTTGACCCCATTTGTCGGTTTCGTCCGTCTCTCCATTCAAACACATCCTCTGTCCCCCGTTTCTCACCTACCTGTTTTCCGACTTCTCCTTCATCGTTTCCTTTCTAGTCCAAGTTGTTTGATTAAAGAATTTCCTTTTCCGTTTGGTTTGTTTTTCTTTCAATTCAATTTTAAAAGATGAAAATAAATAATGAATTAATGAATGAATGAAAGAGGGGGAGGGAAAAGTGAGGGCCTTAAGTACGAGTAGGTAAAATAGAATGAAATTCATAACTAAAATGAAGTGAGCAAATAAAATATCCTGTACAGTCATTCTGAATTATTAAAGAGTAGAACGTATATGAAAGTGAAATATAATTGAAATTGTAAAGTAATTGAAAGGTAATTGTAGTAGAAGTATAAAACTGAGTACGGGCCTATCCCCTTCTGTCACCCTTTTCTATCACCCCTCTGTCACCCCTTTGTCAACAGTTTTCAAAATATATTTCATTAATAAATTGTTCTTAAAGTTTACATTTTAAATAGAATGGAATATATTTTAGAATATAAAAATATCCTCAAAATCAAAAACCTTGAGATTAACTTGAATTATTCATGATGATTACAAAAAAATCTGAATTAAAATTCGTTGAAATTCATGCAAATTAATATCGTTTTTTCGAGATAAGCGAGGCGTACTGAGATACCGCAAATAAATGTTAGTCCGAACTATGGGTCCATTGATTTGAATTTAAATGAATCCATATACACATGCACGCGCACACGCATTGAAATGCAAAATTAGTACAAAAGTGAACAAACAAGTAATAATGATAACGTCTGCCTAGCTGAAGCTTGCATACCCTACACCCGTATCAAAAGTTCTAGTGTAATACTAATAATCAGTGGACGGTGTATGCCAATCTTTTGTGGTTTGCTAATATTCGAGGCGGATACCCCGGTTGTTGTTTTAGCTAATTTCCTTGATTTCCCTCCGTCAAGGGACTACGGATGGGGAATACGACGCGAAATTTTAAGACAGTCACCCCATCAGTCCCCGCGCAATAACGATATCTATTCTCAGTGGGTGGACAACGCCCATTCTTCGGTAGAGAATTGTATCAATATGTTTATTATAAGAGTATAAAATAACCCTTATAACTCTTCTAGAGTCCAAAAATTCTCCCCTGCATATTTATGAAGTTACATATTCTGTGAAAACTAGACGTGACGCTGCTCCGTTTTTGTCTACGTCAACCCCAAAAAAGATATAATGACTATATATAAAAAATATATGACTAAAATGATAT
>OZ016501.1:44574479-44624479 GCA_963966595.1 Physocephala rufipes
GAAGCACTGAAAACATTTATAAGTCATACTTTTTACCTGGAAATTGCCAGGTAGAACCGGAGGACTAGAAGCCCTTAAGAATTAGTGTGCTACTTAATCTCTAAGTGTGCTACTTATCTCGAGCACAGGATTGTCCTTATGTTTTATTGTTATTTTTCCTCCCTGCAGAGATGAACAATAGACATATTATCGCAGGGCACCTCTCTTAGAAAACATAACTTAGCATAAGTGTTTGCCATTTGCTTCCAACATTAGATCACAGAGATATTATAACACTTCTCTCTCCATTTCATTTATCCGTAATTGTTTAACTTTTCCCTTAAGCTCCATTAAAATATCATTTTATACTTCAATGAATCAAATTAATTAAATTTTATCTACAAATTTACATAAAAAGACCCTCGCCAATCTAAAGGAATAAACTTTAACAACGTGACACTTTATATTTTCTCAAACCGTCGAGACAATAACATTTATGCCAATAACATTTTGATACAAAAAGTGTTTTTATGGCAAAGGACATAAAAACAGATAACGAGCGTTCAATCGACCTTCAGGGTAATAAACCGCGACAAGACAGCGATAGAAAGCCCAAATACCTATGAGTATATTTATCGAAGAAATTGATTGAAAAATTTAAAAATTGATTGAAAAATTTAAATATAAATATTTTTATATAAAGAGATTAAAGGAAACTTTATAAGAACCTTAACAGCACTCTCGCCAAAGCTAATTTATATTCCTTTTTCTATTTCGTTACAGATTCCCCGTAGCGAAGGGAAGGAAATAAGAGAGGACAAAAAAGTAAATAAAAAAGAAGGCGAAGCACGAAAAAAACGGTGAACAAATATATTGTAATAAATTTAAAAAAAAATAAAGATAACTAATTATTCTAACAAGAAGGAAAACAACTTTCGCCTGAAAGTTAAGAAGAATTGTTTCAGCTGTTATGAAGTTTTCTAAGTTTTGTTTAGCTCCCCCACATTTACACACGCGTATACAAACGCCTTTTTTCGCAAAAGTTGACAATAATAAGGCAGAAACATTAATAAAAAGTACCAACGAAGGATAGATGTAACGTTACCGTCATAACAAATGCGTCAACAAAAAAACAGAGGATATATCCCCCGGGTATCCTTTTGAATCACTAAAGGCTTCTTTGAAGGGCTTCCCCTTCGAACAATGCTCTGAAAACGAAGAAGACTGCCGACTGTTGACTCCATATTATGGCTAACGATAAAGTGGTGATAACTTCCGAAGGAAGTGAAATGAAATAGATACATTCAAAGACGCAAGCGAGAGAGAGCGAGGACTGGAATCACAAGCACAATAATTTAATTTATTTCGAAAACAAAAATCTTCCGATACCGAAAGTAGCATCAATAAAACGATAACAAAAGCTCTTTAATAACTTGTTAATCTAAATGACGTGTGATTGTATGTGTTTGGGAGAAAATGGCAAATTGGCACCACTTAACACTGATAACAGTGACGTCAAAAAGCAAAGAGACAAAAGCAGCAACAGTCAAAGCGGTAAAGGAAGCGGAAGCAGTAGCTGCAAAAGCGGGAGAAACAACAGCGGAAATCAAAGGGAAACAAACACAAAGACACACAAAATTACAAAAACCAACAAAAATAAAAGCAAAATCAAAATTACAACAAGCGGCGAAGACCGCAACAGAGAAACAAGAATGTTTTTGGAATCGATGGCAGCAACGTGTTTGGCAAGTAATCAGCAGCAACACCATCGGGTTCGTCCTCAAACCCAACACTTCAACAATCTCCAGCATCAGGGGGAAGAGCAGGAGGAGCAGCTTTGTAACAAACAGTGCAACTCAAACATCTACATCCCAAGCGACATTAGCTTCCCCCGAATATTTCATGATTATTTCGATTGTGCTGGCAACACTCTGCCGCCCAACGGGCTGCGAAGAATCACAGGATTTCCAAAAGAACAGTAAGTTTTATAGTTAGAAGTATTTATAACAATTCCAAAAAAGAAAAACGACTTAAAAAATTTTATACAGGATTCAATTTAAGTATGGTCATGCAACCTCTATTCAATTTATAAAGTCTATCTTCCGCAAAATTCAATTATCCCACACCCTGAAGTACCTTTTTATAACATCAGTCTTATAACGACAGTCTTATAATTTGTTTTATATGTGACACTATTTGTATAGAAGTTAAGAAGAAGCACGTTTGGATTTCTCCATAAAATGAGGTCTTATAGAACCCTCGTTTTTCTTATTACACAAACACATGCACGGCGGAGATATATTCCGTTTATTAAATCACAAAAAAAACAACTTCGAGACAAATTCAATTTTCAATTATGAAATTATTAAAATCGATCTTTAAGCTTCTCAACACTTACAAATTCCAAATACACTATCCACGACGAACTGCTAAAATCTGCTAAAAGACACTGATGGCCCCAAGGCAATCGGCACAGTTGATACAAACTGTCTTTACACAATCTTAAAGCCGAAATATTTTAATTTTCAAGAAATTGTAGAAAAACGTAGAAGAGACATAATTGGAAGAGGAAGAAATCGAGCCACTGAAACAGGGAGAGAATACTAATTATAAAGAAGAATAAAGAACATTTTGAGAGGCCTTACCAGATGTAAAAGTTCCCTCGCTCTTTTTTTAAACTTAATTAATTTCATGTAGTTTGTTTATTAAAAATGCTACTTCAACCAGTTTAGAATAAAAGTACATTATCCCCCTTCTCATATCCCAATCCAGCCTGACCTTGTATTCCCTGTTTTAATACTTTGCGACGGAGAAGACCCTGTATAAATCATGTAGTGCTTAATTTTGAATGGTCTAGGTCCAACAGAAACGTATATAACGAACAAAATGACATAAAAATGTGGAGTCTGACCGCGATTAACAACAACATCCACAACTGCAGCAACCCATAAGCATTACAATCTCATAACAATAAACATTGCACTAAAAGTAAAGAAAAAATACCGCGAATGGGTTGAAAATCTTTGAAATGTAAATATAGTCCACACCAAAATAACTAGGAGGAGGAGAAATTGTAGTAAAAGTTGAACGAAAGGAAAGAGTTTTCACTTCCACATTGTTGTAGCAAAATCATTAAATCATTCAATTGAAGTTACTAGTAAACAACAAAAACATCAATAATGATTTATGATTTATAACAAGAATGCCAAGATGATCCGGAGGAAATACCGAAGATAACATACGAGTAATGCATTGCAGCAACACTGCAGGCAAAATCGCGAAATTTATGAATTTGTTTTCGGGGAAATAGCTGATTGAGGCATGAATTCTTGAAGTACTTGAGGCATATTTATTGAGGACAGCACTTATATTTTGCTACTAATTCTGAATGGAATCTATATATCAATTTTACCAGAACACTTAAGAGCTCCTACGTGTCACATTTTAGGAAATTTTGTCTTGGAATATCATTGGTGACATAGTAGAACGTAAAAGGGAAATAAATTAATCAGCAATATATTCTCATATTCCTGAGTTAAGCTCTATTTTATGTTAAATAATTTGATACATTTGATGGGCTCCCTTACTCTACATACATATTTCATCTAGCATTAAAATTTGACACTATTTCCGCTTCAGGTATCATTCTTGTTACTTCTTATCCGACAAAATAAAGTAATGGGATAGGGTATTTTCTACATATCCAAACGAAATTCAGTAAGGAAGATTCAAAATAGACGCGTTAACGCGGTTCGAATTTTGTGTGGAAGTGTCGATTGTACTTCTGACGTACCAATTGTTCATGTTTTTTGTTGCCTTTTATAATACTTTTCAGCAACTGCGAGTTTTATAGCCTAGAAAGTAGCTCTCAACATAACCGCCGCCAAAAGAACTCACCACTATTCCATACACATGCTGGCATAAATCTATTTTGGCAATGCCACAAGTCTGAAGTAACTCACAAATCATAACTTCATTTTCCACGGGTTAATTAGAGGAATGCGTTGTCACCGCGTCCACTGCTTCTCACCGGGGACTGAATCTATAACGCAAAAAATGCTTTATTGCTGCTAGTTCTGCTGCAGTCTCGTTCAACATGCGGAATGTTTACATGCATTCGACTCGTTATGGACTATATACCGCTCAGTATGTATTTGCGGTGTTCGGAATACTTGCGAATTGTAAACTTCTCGAAAAGCAACAGAAGATGGACGGGGAAAAGTCAGAGGAATCATCATCAAACAGGAGATGACGAAGCTAAAAACTTTATTTAAAAACTGGCATTTGGTTTCCCATGGTTTTTTTTTATGTTGCCAAAGCGCCACCGTTTGTGAAAGTAAAGTAGCTTTCGTCCCGGCTTTAGCTGCAGTAGCGACGACGACGACAACAGTGACAACAACAACAATAACAACAACCAAGCAATAAAGGCAATAACATCATCGTAATAACAAGGGCAACATTCTCCTCTTCTTCATCATTGCAATTCGTTAGTGAAATAGCAACAACATCAGCATCGCACCAATAACATTTGACACATGCTTCCTCTTTAATTGCAGCTCATATCAACGCATCTATCTGTGATTCACTCTTACCACCATTCTCCCTCCGCTCAACCGTAACTCTTCCATCCACATTAGGACCATATTTCCACACACTAACGCGTGCTCCTTCTGTAGTTTTGTCATTCCTGGATGAATGCATGCATACCCATAGATGACGTACTGAAGTCGCAAACTCACCAAGCTGGCGTGCGATGAATGTTTGCTCATTTCATTCATTCATTCATTTTTTCATATGTTTGTCGATTTGTTTACTGAATGACGTTGTTGCTGTTCTTATTATTGCTTTTCTATTTTTACTTCTACCCGCTTTATCCCCCCATTTTTCCCTGCACAAACTTTATTACATTTACAATGCTAGTGAAATGACTGACGTTCAGCCTACATAGTGCTAGTTAACAGAAACAATTCCATCTTTTTCGTCATCAACATCTACAAGATGCGTTCTTAAACTCATATGCTTTGCAGATCTCCTCTCGAACAATTTTTTATTGCGGACCCCCAATACATTTTAAGTCGTTACTGAGGCTTAATTTCTGCCTCAATAATTTCATAAGCATTGCATTAAAATGAATAGTATTAAAAGATAAAATATGCTGAAGGATGAAAACAAAGAAATAAAAACTTTTATTAAGATATAAAGTGTTTTCACTTAAGAAAAATTGTAAAAGCCTCAAATCATAAAAACCGAAATCATACATTTCTTTACTAAATACTAGTCTATTGTAATAATAATTCTGCAAATAACACCTTTTTCATGAGAAGAAAAAAGTTGCTTTCTAGAAATCAGAACCTCAGTGCGGGCTCTCGTATGTTGGAGAATGTATTTTTCAGGTGTTCATCTACATCAAGTTTACTTCTATGCTTCGATATTATATAAAAATTTGAGAAAAAAACAACTTCCAACAATAGTTAAACGAATAATCAATAATAACAAGCTGGGTTAATAAAAAGTGACTACTCTCATTTATTGGTTAATATCTGCACTTCATAAAATTGATAACTTTTAATTATTGTCTTGGTCACGTAAAATTTTCATTGAATAAGTTTTTTGTATAAAATCGAATAATTATAAATGTAAAGTCAATACAATTTTGCCAACTCTATTTGGTGAACATTTATCCACAAACAATATAAAAAATAATAAAAAATATATTAAAAACTGTGGTTCAAAAATCTATTTTAAAAAAACTGATATTGGGCAACTAGTACACGTTTTATTCTTAGCATAAGAAAGATTCCACAAACAAATTCGATCTCCTGAAAAGTCATTATAGTCTTATCAAAATTTCCTAATATAGACGACAGAAGGCACAACAGAATCGAAATCTTATTTATACTTCTGAAATATAAGCTTTTCATTCCCAGATTTTTGCATTTCAAAATTTTCGCCCTGGAATTCCGAGTCAGTGAGTAAATTCCAATTCATTTAACATGGATTACTCCTGCAAAATTCAACCACCTTCAAACATCTTCGCTTTTTTTGGTCTCACGCTCTCAGATTGATGTAATATGATCTTCTCATAAAAGGGATTTGCTAAGGTTTCGAATTGGAGCTAAATTCAAATGCAAACACAATGAAATTAATGTTTTCCATAAACTTGCCTATAGTTTCAGGGTTACCACATCGTCGATTTGGATTTCGACGACGTATTTTTCAAGGTTGATTAAACAGGAGCTCTGGTTGTCAAAGTAATTATTGTATGTGAATGCTCAACAAGTTGAGCGATGTTCAAAAGCCTAAGCCAAGATTTCGGTGGTTATAATAAAAATGCACTGGCTCGTGAGACGCGCGATGCAATCACACACTTTTTGGGCATAAAATTATGCAGTTTATAAAGGGCTTCGGGAGAATTCCGGTTGAATAAAGGGTTCCGGTAGTAGCGTTGCTTTGGTGATTTATGTGTATATGGGTTTAACAATTTCAAGACTTACTTAATAGGTAAGAGGTAAGCTTTCAAATCCGCTTACGTTACTAACTCAAAAAGGGTTTCACTTGAAAGTATTTTTAAGAAGAGTTTTATTACGATGGGACGGACCTTCTGTGCTTAGTTTTGACTTTTCAGATATCGTCACTTCTATTTTTCGTTCTTCTTTTCTAAAAGCATGCATGAAAGTGTTTGTCAACATTGTTTTTAGCAAGTGTAATTAAAATGAAGTGGATTTAATTTGATAAAACAAAAGTACTTTTTAAGTAATTTTTGAACCTATTCAGTTTTATATGAAAAGGATCTATAGCGTGGTGTGTGGAAGCGATATTACTTGTAACTGTTTGCTTTTACTTCAAATGCAATTTGTTTTACAACAAATACAAAGATGGATGATTTTTTGATAGCGAATTGCATGACAATTTATCCGGTGACTCCGGCCTTTCGTAAGACGCTCAACCAGAATTCAGCAATTGAAAGCTTATTAAAGACAAAAACAAAGGACGAAAATTCCGCCTCACTACGGGTACGAACTATCTGTCAATTGAAAGCTTCTAAATAGGAAAAGAATCAAAACCAAATGGAAAATGTTCATGCCTCACAAAGACCACGTGACTTTTTGTTCTAAGGGTTTTATATTTTTATGTGAACAAACTATAAAATTTCTGTTCAGAGGGTTATGAATATATTATACACGCTACACACTTCCACTCTTTCTCCTCTTACTAACCATTTCCCTTTACTTTTAGTTTCACAATAATTTTTAAGCTCTGGCAGAGGGCTATAAACTCTGCCATCCTTAAGCAGCTTATGATCAACATATGGTCGATCCATTACTGGCACGTTATGGCTGAAAGAGCCCTTTGGAATGCCGGCTGTTTCTGACATACACGGTTGGCGTTTTATGTGAAACATAAAAAAATATTTTATACAAGTATTTCAGAGAAAATTTTTGAAAAGATATAATAAAAAACATTTGATGGCTTGCACTCCATCTAAATGTGTGCCGCATAGCCTGTTGAAGTCATACATCATATGCTTCGTACCCTCGATGCATGTTTTTATTGTTGCCATTGTCAGCCAGCCATTGTCGCCTGTCAAGACTAACGACATCGACGATAGTGATGATAATGGTGATTTATAAAAACAAAATCTTTAAAAATTATTTCACGTCTCATTTATAACAATGTCCGGCTGTGATAGTGCTATTGGGAAGTAAGCTTGGCAACTCAATGTCATACATTGCGCCATTTGCAACATTTATTGCTCTGATGTACATCGTTGCAATCTATCTAAAACTATCAATAAAATAAGCACTTTTTTAAACGTACGAAATCTGACAATGAAGGTTTATTGGTTTCCACATATTGATTTACCCTGCCTTACTCCATATGTGACAGATATTG
Organism: Physocephala rufipes; assembly: GCA_963966595.1. Classification (NCBI taxonomy): domain Eukaryota; kingdom Metazoa; phylum Arthropoda; class Insecta; order Diptera; family Conopidae; genus Physocephala; species Physocephala rufipes. The sequence goes on from OZ016501.1 coordinate 44,582,352, forward strand.
GTTGTGAAGTTGAGGAGAAAATTGAACGAATTAATTCGTGTGTGTAAGTCACTACCACACGAAAAATTTGTGAACTTGAAACCCGACTGGAGAGTGTAACATATAAAATATATTTCACAGTTTTGATGACTTTTCTTCCAGCAAAATAGACCTTGTGGTCACAGTATGCATACTTTTTTAAAGAATGCCCAATGCAAATCCATCATCTGTTATTTAACCCTTAACGTCCCAATGGTGTCCAACGAACAGGTATTCAATTTCATTCGCCAATAGAAGCAAAAATGTTTGTTTTAAAAATTTCGTGAAACTATTCAGTTTTGTTTAATTAATTAATTATCTCGAAAAGTAACGAAAGCGCCACGTGTCTCCATCGGACACTACCTAAATTTGTCGAAGTTAACTTTTTTCAATGTGTCAGAACCTGCTGTTTTGATCAGATTAACTTACTTTTCTGATTCTTTAATTTAGCAACATATTGCTTCGGACATGTCAAGACTTGTAAGTAAAATTATGTACACTCAGCGCAGTGCCCTTTCTATTCCTTTCATTTAAACTTGCCAGAGAATCTTAGGATTGATGAACGACTATTTCCTTTTCGAAGAAGCTCCTTTTCAATCAGTATTTACTCAGCAAAGGTTACAAATATGGTATGAAGATGTGGTGGTTCGTACTGTGAATATACTAGTCGCTCATTATTTTATCAGCAGATATTGCACAACGAATTGGCCACAGAATTATCCCCTTCCCCAGAACTGTCTAGGGAATTGTAATGCGGAACAACTTATATTTCCACGTAGGATGGAATGAAATAAAGGGAAATTATACGAGAAAAAGATTTTAGCATGATATCGTAACGCCATGGTAAGGCCCGCCATATCGTCTCAAGGAAGGAGAGGGTCGACTAAGCATTATTTTAGGGCCAAACAGGTTTTTGCTAAATTTTAAGACTAACCACCTCGAGATGATTAATCAGTGACGAAAACAAAAAGAAGTGTAATATCAGCCAACCAAAATTGTTATCTCAGAACAGTATTGCCCTATATGTAATTCGAACGCATATTGTGAACATTCAGCTAAAATAATGATATGTAGGAGCTGATCTTGCAAATAAATATATCCATTATTTTAATAACTTCTTAATTTAAATTTTTTTATATAAATATAAATAAGTTTTCCCACATTTAACTTTACATATGTGACTATACACATATGCTAAGATCCTCTATGTAGTTTACCACCTTGTTTTGTTCAACGGCCACTGCTGTAAGGTTATGTTAGGAAGTCTTTGTGGAGGCTATAAGAATAATATCAATTTGATATATGCAATATTTGCATAGAAACATATTCCTATATTCTTGCTCTTATCACTCGTGTACGAACTGCGGAATTAGGTCCTGACAACAGCTAATTAATAGGCCCGTCCATTTTTCCAATAATTTATCCACAGGTATTGATTTAATTTATTTTACATAATCTTAAACGCTTTTCCGCTAACCAATTACAATTTTGTTATTGGATAGAATCGTTCTTGTTTCGGTCACAATTCCAAAATGGGACGAAACATTTTGTCTAAGAAAACACCTATTTCAGCGACGCACCATATTCAGTGTCATCCATATCGGGAATGAAAATAGACTTTCAATAATTTCGGAGCCATGCCGCAAGCGGATTGTTTCCGAAACAAATTTAATGACCACCCATAATCGTTACATAATCGTACAAAATCGAATCATGTTGGAAAGTTCAACGAGTATAAAGAAATAATTCCTAACATCTAATAGTGGTTGACAGATAGACCAAACGCGTTAATATAGCTTTAAATGCGTTGGACGGTAATATATTTTACAGTAAGGATTCCTCTTCAAAAATGCTCCTTTACATTTAATAATTTTTAAAATGTGATAAGATATTATCTCCTTCGAGTCAGTAAATTATTTACCATAATATAATTTGTATTACCTATAGGAAATTTTATGTGCCTTGCGGTTTATGCTTTATTGTTTTATGCCTCGACTGGCGATTATTAATTTTAAGATATTTTTAATTAATTAATTTTCATAATATTTCCCTTCTTCATATTTAAAAAATTGCATTTAATATTATGAAATCAATAAATTATAAACTGTCATACAACGGCTTTTACACGTGCTTACATGCACTCAGATATTAAATAAATTTAAATGAGGCCGTAAATATAATAATTAAAAATATTATTTAACACCATCGGGCCAATAAAGAATCAACTTTTCAAACCTATATTTTAAAAAATTGTAATATATTCAATTTATGTAAAACAATTTACGTGACAGTCTGTATATTTTGGAGAAAATTATTAATAGCCTCGTAATGATTAAACGGCATTAACGTAGACGAGAAAACTGAATGCAATTTTATAAAGAAAGGAAGATAGATTTTTAATCAATTTATTAAGTCTTTTGTTATGCGTATGAGTTTGCAAACACGGACACCTGCAATGCAAATAATTTGGAATTATTTTTCGCCTCCAACGCGCCATTCCCTGGCACGATAAAAATAGTATCCTCCATCAGCCGCAAATTGAATTTAATTAAAACATCCTTTTAAACAATAAATACCATAAAAACACCATATTTATTCTAATTAGTATGTATTTGTGCATGTGTGTATTCCACATATGCATTATTTTAGTCACAAGCAATACATTCCACTAAAACCATAAAAAACCAAATTGAAAACATTGTGCCACAATTTTTTATGGTCCATATAGTCTATTTTTAAAAACCGCGAGTGCCTCCGAAACCGTTTGCGTTAATATTGTTAGCATTTTTATAGTGCGTATTTTTAGTGTAATGCGTAACTAAAAATAATCGCTTACTATGCATAACTGTCACCAAGGCCTGCCCAAGCAGCCGAATTAACCTGCCTTAATTTTTCCTATATTCATAATACGATCCGAAGAGCAGGGCATTCCTATTGGACATAGAACGTACGCGGGCCGACCAGCGTTTAATTTTAAACTTTCCGTATTAGTCACCACCAAAATTTATCATCTGGGATGAGTTTTAGGTATTCTTTTTTAATAGTCCCTACTGGCACTTATACAAAAAAATAAACAAACTGCGTAAAACGTAAAAATTTTATTGTTTTGTAAGAAAGCGGAGAGAGGAATAACAAATAAAATTAGAATATATCAAAACATTGCGTAAGTTTCTTCTATTACTTTTTACATGTTTCTTCTTTTTTGTTTCTTAGGACTCGAACTTATGTGAAGCAATTTGTTGGTTTTTTGAAATTTTTTGTCCCATTAAAACTTTTTATAATTTTCTTAATTTATTCTTTATACAGTTTTGTTTTTTTCGTTTTATATATTTTTACCCCTTTTACACTTTCCCGATCATTGTTTATTCCTCTTCCTTTTACAATTTGTACAAGTTTTTCTTAAAAGCATTACTCACGAGCAAATCATACGTTTCTACGGTATTATTTGATTAACGCCATATTAATTTTTTATTCATGTTTTCCATTTAATTTTAAGTTTTATACTTCGCTGGTTTTATCGTATTCACACGAATTTTGTTCTTGCTTAATTACTGAACCCAACATTTTTCACGTCTTCGTGCAACGCAATACTGATTAATATAAATGGATTTTTTAATGAATGCTTTGTAAATATTTATTTAAATTTAATTAGCAATTATACGAAAACAGATCAACAGTCCGGTCCGACTTATTGATCGGTAAAGTAGAAGGAAATGGAATAAAAAAATAATATTGTTAAAAGAAGGTTTACTTAATAACGATGATGCAGAGGTGATGCATGTTCACGCATAAGTAATTTTGTTTTATATGATAAATTTTGAAATGGAAAAATACGCAATGTTTATAAGAAACTGAAGGAAAAAAATTAAGGCACTAAACGAATAAATTTTGTTTATTGTATTTAAATATAAATTTATAAACATATAAATTATAAATTATGAATTGATCTAATTATAATAATCGAGAAACTAAACTTCGAATAACTTCTCAGGCACAAAAGGGAGCTCGGGTAAAAGTATTTCATTGCAACAAACCTATAATAATGTAAAAGCTTGGTTATGCATACTATACTTTTCTGTATGATTTTAAGCGCGATATAATTCACAAAGATTTGGGTTAGTTGCCCATCTTCTTTTCGTCACACTGACTTCCTCGAGATAAAGCCCAACACTCTTCCTTACATTTGGTGAATATTATACACAAATAGCAGGTAAGCAAAACGGTGTTTTAACAAACTTGACGAAAGCTGTGCCTACTTAATGACATTTGCTCGTTAGCAAGAACACGGGAACAAAAACAACAACATACGAGTTCACACATATTGTGAACGTAAATTCAACTGACCATAACAAATGACCACTATAACGAATTTTGTGTTTACAGAAACGAGTTTCTATCGCTTTATACGTGGCATAGCCCCCTGACTATTTCATGACTTGGCTCCCTTTTCAGTATATTGACTTCAACTGTTGGGGACTATCGAATAATTTATTCATGTATACGATAGTTTCCCTCCATAGTTTTTAGTAGTGCAGAGATAATTAAACGATAAAATTTGCTTCATAGTATTAGTAATTACTAAAGACGCTCGAGTAATTGAAGAATCATACTTATTCGATAGTTTTTAATTATTGAGAAAACATTAAGTGAATAAAAGTTGATAACAAGACCCAATAGACCAACACCAGCGAGTTGTTGATTATGTTGTTAAGTCATACGTTGAACTCAAACAACGTTCAAATGCCTGACTAAACTCCTTGATACTGAAAAATTATTCTATTAGGATTTTATTTCTCAAAATTCACATAACGAGTATTAACGCTTCTTCAAAATTTTTTCATCTCCGAAATATAACAGACCAAATGAATGAATGAGTGAATGAATGAAAAAATTGTCAGGTAGATAAAATCATTCAGTAACTAAGTATCGATAGTTGAAATAACTCGATAGCTCACAGCACTGCAACTAAGTTTTCTATACTTAGCTTATTTTTTTAGCTTATTTTATTTCCAAATACTTAGCTTATTTTATAATTAATGTTTTATTATCTAGAATTGGGGGGATACCTGGGTATCCACCAATTTCTGGAATAAGACACGTTAACATAGGTTCAGAGGAATGAACGGAAAACGATTCATTGTATTAGAAGCATTCCAGTAAACTCACATTTGAACAAACGGAACTTCTAACTTTCGAAAACAGAACGTAACTGCGAATAAATGCAGTTCGGAATGAATGAAATATTTTTAATTAGACCATCGGACTATAAATTTCGAAAAGATGGAAGTTTTCTTTTACTGCAGAAGAATAAAAAGTTAATTGACTAGAATGGAAAGTATATTAAAACGCAAAGACTTTTCTAACCAAAAGACATGCCGGAAAATGCTATCAATTTCCTAATACATCTGCCTGGTTGGTGTCATTTTTAGATTGAAACGCAGGGCAGATTCGGTATTCTGTGTTTGCTTTTGTTAATTATACCGCCAGTCATTTTATTTAATAAAAAATATATATATAGTTTTCGCAGAAAGTTCAGGCCATCTACCAATACTTATGCTTCCCTCCCCCTTCCCACCATCCAAAATCTGTCAAAACACGCGCTTCTTATTTTTATTATTCTTTTATAATTCAATCGGAGCCAAAAGCACTTGAATAATTATAATTATGTATTAGTTTTAAATTTTGAAGGCCACTGGTTGGAGGTGGAGGTCCCTGTTTTCTGTGGAAGTTATGTTTTCTACCCCGCATTCAATTCTTTGCTCACCCGGAAGTCATCCCTACATCCAGGCGTGTCACAATCAATTTCAGCAGAGCACTATTGCCCTATATGTCACTCTTGATGTTTCAGAGAAGCCGGATTTATTTATTAAATTCATAAAAAAATTCGTATTCCCGTACAAAATTACTGAAATGTGAAATTCATTTTTAGAAGAAATTTCTATGATGGTGTTAATATTCTCATACGCATAAATAAATGCATATATAAACAAACTCTAGTGCAATGTGGGAGAGTGCTTTTTGCGTATACAATAAATACTGAAGCATTTCCACACTAGCTTTCCCTCTAAATGTTTAGTAGTCATGCATTATATGGATGTATGTTTCAATATGTACACGTGTGTGTATGCATGTGCGTGTGCGTGTGTGTGATTGTGACCTTTTTGTTGAAAGGAAAATTGTTCATATGCAATTGTTCGGAAAAAAGTGGGATACGGTAAATTACACGTGCTTGCGTATATAAATTCGACAACAACAAACAAAATGCCACAAAATATACCACTAACCAAAACAACACCACCGACTACAATAATACCATAAAAATGTCATATTGTGTCAGTCTGTCATAGAGATTCTAGCATAAACGATTATTTAAAAACCAACAGCTTTTGAAGCACAAAAACTTTCAAAAATTATCTTTTTTAATTTAAATGGAAAAGTTTAGTAGAATGCACTAAAAGAGGAGGAAGATATAAAATAACACCACTATAAATATCATAAATTGTGCGGACCAGATTTGTATTTGCTTAAATAATTCTTTTCATAAAAAGGCTTTGAAAAATAAAATTATCGTAAGTCTCCTCTTTTATAAATTATGGATAGACAATCTTATGGATTTGTGAATGTGATAATATATAATCATATGTCGGTGTGTGTTTAATTATGCAAATAAAGAAACGCTCATATTTCACACTAACACCTCAAAAAACGTCCTTGTGCAATCGGTTTTGAAATGTTTGATAACGGCTCGTGCTCGCATAGCAATTAAACCGATCGAAATTAAATTCAATACCAGCGTCTAAATAAATAAGCAAATATCTTTATCGAATCAACGAAATTATTTCGTTGAATGTCGATTCACATTTCATAAGACTGAAAAATCAGTTGAGTTTTCGGAGGCCATACGAAAAACTAAGTCTTTTGGCAGTCATCTACAACAACAACAAAACACATCGAAAATGTCCAGTAATGTAAACTTAAATAGCTGTATAATTTGTTTGAATTGCTTTAAGCATATGCGAAACAGATTTTTGTCTGTTATGTGGATTACATATTCTTGTAAAGCGAGTTAGAAATTACGACCAGAAGATTAGTGGTACTTCTCGTAAAGCGTCATGCGATACTTCTGAATATGCAAAAAAATGGACAAAATTTCAGGGAATTTTAAGACTACTTGCAGGAATAACAGAAATAATGTTAATGATAATTATAAACCATCAGAATACCTTTTTGTTTAACAGGCAAGTCGCAAGTCGCGGAATTCATTGACCACTATGAGCTCCTATTTTGCGAAGGTTTTCTATTTACGAATATTTAACAAAACACCAACACTAAGGTCCTTTCATAGTTTAAACATCATCATCTGATCAAATACTTATTAACAGAACATACTTGTGAAGTGATCTTTTGATCTATTGAGGTCAACTCTTGATAATTAATTTTGTTAAGAAAGTGTAAAAAAGCGATTGACTTTAAAAGCATCAAAATGTTTTCAAAGAATAACACAAAGAAAATACATTATGCAGTTTTAGATTAAAATCCCAAACCACAAATAAACAAAAAAAAAATAGGAATTCTTTCCCGTTTCATTTTTTCGATTTTGTAAAATATAATATATAAAAGAATTTATTATATTATTACCAGAATAAGCGCATTTAAGCTGGAACCAAGGCACATGAGGCAACATTTTTGGCTCAGTGTACGAGATGTGTATCGATTGTTGTTGTTGTGGTTGTGTATGATTACTTGAGCAGCTGTTTTAATTAAGAGCAGCTGTTCGCAATGAGTTATTCACGTCGCCGTCCCCCAACCATTTCTACACCAATCTTACGAAATATTCTTCTCTCGCTTTTTCATCTTTTAAAGGTTAACTTTTTTCTGTGAGATCCAAAATATCAGTCTTCCCTGCAAAATTTTTTAGATTGTCAGATGCGAAATATTTGTTACATTTACGAGACACGTATCGCATTCTAAGAACTTGTTGGGCGGTCGTTTTAAGTTTTTAAGTGCCTGCAACGGAGTCCATGGCGATGGCACAACATACATTTAGCGATAGAGGGAAGGATTAAATATGAGAATGAAAAAATAGCATTTCTGCAAGTAAAAAAATATTTAATGAGTTTAGCAGTTTAAGGCGCTGCGCAAATTATTCATTGATTCTTAAGAAACTGGTGATAATTCGTAATCATTTTTCGAGTGAAAGAATTTACGGAAACGCTGTCTTAATTAAGTATTCGTTTAATTTAATAACTGACAGTCTTAATTCATTCCAAGGAACGAAAAAGTCATTGCGAGATTTTGAGATCATTTTGTAAATTTGGAAAAAAAAGTTCTTTCGAAAGAGTGAGCGCCGAAATGGAAAAACTTAAATGCATTCGTCAAAAAATGAGGAAAATAATTATATAATTTTTTTTAATAATCAATTGTCGACATCAGTTAGCTTCATCATGAATCATAATATAATTATGAGCAATTTATATGATAATTAATTTATAACACTATTAATGAGAATAGTCTTTTAAATTAACTCAAAAAGTTCATAACGTTTATGAATTGAACAGTCGACAGTTATCAGTGATATTTCACGACTGATTCGCATAAGAGAAATGAAAAGCTGAAGTAGCTACCAATATTTATTAAAATTAAGTACCGGTGATTATTAAAACCTTCTACGTGACAATCAACATTCATTGCTAATTCACAAGTGATCTATCTATACGTATTTGATTTGTTGAGCAATTCGTACGAATGCTGTTTTACCTTTTCTTTTGTTATTCAATTTCGCCTTCCGTTTTCCTTCTCCTACTGAGCTTCATCCTACTCATCAGTCGCTTCAACGTCAACACCGGAAGAAGGTGAACCAAGATAATAAAAGGTTTTGTGACACGAAGAGATCAAGTTGGAAAGCTTAATTGTGGGAATCATACATAATTAAAATTCTATCAAAGTCACTGTAGTCCGTTTGGCATTAAAAGCGTTTGACACATAGGAATGCTTTGACTGGGAGCACACCTGTTACATTCCGTTTCAGGTATTTGCTAAAGATATAGAGAGGAGGAATGTAAGCGACAGACAACACGTGCAGCACTTTTAAGTAGACGCACCCTTTTTGGAGTTTCAAATCAACGAAAGGCGAGTAGAGTCGACTACAGTTTGTCTCAGCCCAATTTGTTTAGCGTTGGTCTCAGCCCGGAAATAATCAAAATGATTTAAAGCGTTTAAGGATTAAAGAGTAGACAACAGAAACAAGAATTCGAAACAAAAGCATTAAAAGAAAAATTGTGTAATAGATCGTAAAATTGTAAGAATTCTTCAAAGATGGAAAAATTTTTCACTCATAGAAAATTACTTACATAGCTATTATTCAATATTTAAATTTTCAATTAGCAACAAAGAAAAGGAAAAGGAAAACGAAATTAAATTGCAATCGGATGTCAAAGACATTACCGGAAGTGCCGTAAAAATTATTAGGCACTAAGGAGTCAAGTAATAATTAAAACATTTAAAGCGAATATAAAATTGAAAATAGAAAATTGCGAAAGTAGAAAATGCAAAGAAAATCCCGAGAATTTTGCTTTCTCTTCTCGTTTGTAGCTTTATTGAAGCAGCCGTAAATCGGATGAGAAAAGACTTGTGGAGAATAACTAACGATTTTTACCGCTCCCAATACTTCTCTCCCTCCGCTTCTTTTGGCAAACAATTGTTTATTAGAATAAGTAAAACTAAAATCTGAAACTGACCTTTTGGAAGCAGTAAAATTGAAGTTTGCTGCTCAAATTTCTTAAATGACATTTCTTTTGAAAAAATTCTTTTATGATCTTTCATGGTACGAGACAAAATATTAACGAAGGAAAAATGAAAAGATAAGATGATAAGCGCCCTATTTGCCGCAGAATCAGCAAATAGGGCGCTTTAAAATCAAATGGCATTTCAAAGTAGTTTTTTTTACAAAGACAACTATTTTTCAGTTTGGAAATCACCGTAATGTTAATCGCAACAAACAACAACAATAGCAAAATCAATAACAACAGCAAAGACAATCTCACGTTCAACAAGGAAGAAAGACAGCCAGACACACAAACAGGCAGTCAGACAAGCAGACAGACCGACGGACCGACATGGATATATCGACTCAAGGAGTTATTCTATTTATTCAATCGCAAGCAGCTTATGATGACAATGAATATTTACCTCCGTTCGACTACAGTCATGATTTCAACAAACAGACGGACAGGCAGACTAGATCGACTCGGGAATTCTGGGACGCAATATTTAAATAAAGCTGCCACTCCTCCTTTAACGCATTTCAAACAAATGCAGAAATTGAAATATTTTATTCCTTCGAGTGTAATAACTAATAAAAGCTATTAAAGTATAATAACTAAAATGAAACAGATAACCGGAAGGGACCAAAACATAAAAGCAAATTCCAGTAAACTGCTACAGGTCAAAAAAAGAGTCCTCGCATAAAAGTATTTTAAAAATTTTCATGCAAAAATGGCTTTTACGCAAGAGATGATTTCAAATAAATCTTTTCCTTATTCTTCTCTTTCTGAGATTCTCTGGAAAAAATTCATTTCCGATTCAGCAGAAATCAAATGTTCCCTTAGATGATTTCTGCGTCCCACTTTCATTCACAAATGAGTTTGAATGTATCAAATCCTGTCACGAAGTTGAACGGAATGATCGATCGATTGAAACACACATCCCCAAACACATCCCCAGACACGCTCCCCCACACAAATACAAATACGTATAATAGATTGTCTATGCGGAGACGTGGATAGTTCGAAGCAGCAGCCACATCGGTTGCCACAGCAGCAAACAGATTTCTTAAGTTATGGATGTTTGCTATTCGCTCATGCATTATGACGACAAAGTTAGCAGCAGATGATTTCTCTCCTTGGTATCGTATCGATCTGATTCTTTTCAAATTTATTTAGATTTTCACGCTTAGTGTATCACGCCCGCAGCGGTAGAAAGCATTGCATCCTCCAGGAAGGACCAAAAATATGCATCTTCTAGTTTGCACTTTTACATCTTGTTATATTTCTTCTACGCTTTGTTCAGAAGACAATAGTCTTCCTCCGGCTTTCTACATTTTTGTTCTTGTTCTTCATCAGGTTGATACTTTAGTATTGCCATTGTTATTCTTGGCTTTATATGCTGCCCTATTTTTCTGCAGGAAACAGAAATAAAAAAGAGGAAAGTAGGAACGTAGAGAAAATGTTTTTCTTCGTCTCCAACTCCAAATTTTGTGTTCTTTTTCACACAAAAATTGTTTGGGTTTCAAAATATGCGATGCACGTGTGTGTATGTAAAAGAGAAGAGAAGAGCTTCTCTTATTTAGATATGCATATGAGTTGCCAACGGTTTGGCTTTCTATGTTTAAGTGCGTGTGTGTGCTTGTGTGTGTATGTATATTTGTGTTTGTGTGTGTGCCATGGTTGGTATTTTCTTTCATCAGCTGTGTTTTTATGCGATAGTTCAAAAAGGGCTGTCAATTCTGCGGTTTTTGCCGATCCTTAGATGCCACTTTTTTATGCAATTCGTTGTTGACGCGTGTAATGCTTAACTAATGCACCTCAGAAACTAAAATTGTTTACCTAGGAATTTGCATATTTTTTTGCATCGGAATGCAACGAAGGATTCTGATTAGCTACAAACCCATTGAAGGGCAGGAATCATATGAATGTTTTGGTAACAGTTAAATGTAAAATGAACTTCAGTAAACGCATAACAATTTTGTTTCATATCTTAAAAATACATTTAAGATATTTCTGAAAGCTTTGAATAAGTAAGAAATCGTTGTGGCTTGTGTGGAAACTGTGGAGAATTGAAAAGCTTTTTCTCTTGTTTCGAGAATTTGTAACTCGGGGATTAAGTCCTCTCGGGTTATTCTTATTTGTGGCATCTTTGCCTCATGGGATTCCACTACTTGAGATTTTGAAAGCAACTCAAATAATGTATCTTTCGTTTTCAAGCTGTTTGCTTCAACCATCTCTTTATTCATTTTTTCAAAGTCTTACTCAAAAGTTTTCGAACAAAATTGAAATTTTCGGAACTTAGTACTTGAAACTTGAAAACTGAAGTAAACCGGATTGAAATAAGTTGAAATAGAGCAAGCTTTTGAAGAATTCCTCTGCTTAAAAAATCTAACTTTACACATGCGATATTGAACCATGCAGGGGATCATTATTTCCTTTAGGCAGCTTAAAATTACCTCAAAATAGTGCGGTACGTTATCAGATCTCGCAAAATGAGGAGATTGCAGAATAAGTAACAGACATTTGCTGAGTTTCGTGTGCATCTTCTTAAGATTCGGTTGGTTTTTCTAGAGTATTTTTTATGATATCGCATAGCAGGCAAAAAATTCAATCCCAGGTGGAATCCTTTAGAATAAGTAGTTGAAATATACTAAAATAAATGCTACTTAAGTTTGATGGAAGTGTATTTAACCTGCGCAACGGAAGCAGTTGAAGACCAGCTAAAAGCCACAAAAATGCTTAAAATGGTTTTAGGGCAATTTCAACTAAACGTTATAAAGTCTACTAATATATCGCTGGATCATGACATGAGGTTCTATATGTTAAGGAATATGACCATGGATTAAGCCAGCTTGCTTTGAAAAGTGAAATTTATTCAATTCGCAAGGAGATCATTGGATGAAAAGTGATTTTTTTGTATTAAAATTTTAAAAATTATTCCATCAATTAATTTAATATTACGAAGAAATTGTAAAGTAAAAATTATAAAATTGTAAATTTTTTTATGAAAGATTTAATCAAAAGAATTTTAGGTGTATTAAAATAATGAAAAAGGAAAAAGAAACTAAAGTTTTTCAGAATATTGTACATTTATATATTTGTTCTTTTTTTGACATTTCCATCATTTTTGCCAATTTTGTTGTTCTTTTTTTTAATTATTGTTGTTTTTATAACCCACACCCGAATTGAATTAGGGTGTCTTCAGTTTGCTTAACTGTAGTTTGACATATGTTTTAAAACTTTCTGAAACCTTCTTCCAATTTTTACGATGCATCCCTAGTGTCATCCTTTGCGTTTTGTTTCTCTTTTTCAATTTTTAAAATAGCTTGCATGTTTTTTGGCTGCCGTCACTGTTTCTTTATCTTGTGTGACAAGAGTTTTTCAAGAAAGTTGCCAAGATGTTGAAACGTATGTATGTGCTTTGAGAGCCAAATTTAAAAAAAATGCTGCTGAAATAAAAGGAAAACAAAAGAAAGGAAGAAAGTACAAGTATGCATAAAGAGGAATTGCTTAATTTATAAACAGACAATCGTCAAAGACTCGTCAAATGAAAAAGGTTTTTCCTTTTTTTTTTGCGGAGCCGTGAAGTACTTCATTGTATCAGAAAATAAGAATATCAGAAATAAAAATGATATAAGGGGGAAGAATAGAAAGGAAATATTCCACTGTATTGTTTGAGGATTTGAGCTGACCTGGCTCTCTTCTTTATTCTTCTACATTTACCACTCCTCAACTTTGCGATATATCATTCCTGGTAATCGAAGCTTTCAAACAGTTAGTTAGTTCGATATTTGAATCAAAATTAATGCTTCGAGTCGGGAATATGAGTACTAGAAATTTCCTTCCAAATTCATTTATGCAGATCAAAACACAAACAAATAAATCTTTGTAGTGTTTTAAATTTAATATAAACTTCAAATTTCGCGGGTAAAACATTCGGCTGGATCAGAACCAATAAGAACACAGACAAAGAGGAAAACGAATGCTAAATTCCGAACTTAACATAAACATATTTTTCAATCCGTTGAAATGCACTGCAGTGGGAAAACGATAATTAATGCTTAATTTATTGGGTTTATAACTATTATAATTTTTAAATATATTTTTATTTATAAAATATTTTATAATTTTTTTCACATTTAACATGTTCAAATTAGTCACATTTATTGAGTTTTTTTATTAAACGCTAGGAGGACCTAAAGTAAAGCATAGTGTTTTTCGGTTGTTTTAATAGCTCGTGTAATAGAGTATGAATGTGAATGTGATTGTTTTCAATTTTCTATAACTATGGGAAGATCTTAAGAGACCTTAAGAGAGATATCGACAAGCTGTCAAGTTGCTACAGATTTTTTGTCACAGAGGTTTTTGCAACATCTAGTAAAATCGAGCTATACTAAAAAGTTATCATCTCGGAAATTGATGGTAGCTGAATGTTAGTTTTTCTGCTCTATAATCAAAAATAATTGTGAACTTCACTTTTCACAAATTTTTACGAATTTTCGCATTTTTACAGATTCGCATAATTTATAAAAACACGATAATTAAACAAATAAAACTAAAAACCCGTAAAACTGACGTCATTCCAGTGTCAATTATCAACCGAACTTTCTTCTGTTAAATCACTGGCAGTGACAGCCTTCGCAAGCACGGTAAAGTTTTACAAAAATAGGTTACGGAAAATTTATAAACAATCAACCATTAAATATATCATAAAACATATCAAACAAAAAAGTATACTCCTTTTTCACAAATCAGAATAAAGTCAAAAACCTTCAAATAATCACGAAACTACCGAAAAGGTAAAATAATTCTTCCACGCGTCATAACTCATCATTTTCTTCAGTTTGCCATTAGGTCCGTATCAATCTATGCACATCTGTGGGAATGTTTACACTACCCGCGTACCTCCGTGCACATAATTTTCATTTTATTCTCTATATTTTTGCATTTTTACCAACGCAACAGGATGGAATCGGTTAAGATAGTTCCCATATTTTATAAAATTATATGCACATGTGAGAGTGTGATTTAATCCACCCAATCACGTCATACCGCTTTCCTATAAGTGTCCTATAAATTGGACACTTATGAGACAGAAGTGAAGCAAAACAAAATCAGACTGTGCTCACATCAATACTGTATATGTCAACTCTAATTGATGCATGTGTTTCTGGGCTTACCAGCATTTATCCTATCCATGGAATAAAATATTGATGAAAACGTACTCGTATATCGGATTAAAACACAAAGTAACGTATTTATTTGGTAATTGGAAACGAATCAGGCACGTATCGTCTGAAATATGTTCGTACAAATCATTAAATAAAGCTTGCAAGAATTATCAGAAATACCTTAAAGAACGCTGATATCATTTCATTTCAAATACATATTTTTTCGGTGAGAGTTTGACGTTGCGACAATATGAAAAATAGACAAATGGAGTACAGAAAACCTACCTACGCTTAAGTATAACTTCACCCCTTAGAAATCAAAAGGAACTCGGACAGATAGTACTCGGACAAACCTATGAATAGAAACCTGTTTTTAGGTTCTGTTTGGATATTTCGTGTTGTAAAGCATCTAGAGACAGAAACATCGTCAACGGCAATGCTCTACCTACGAAACCAATTTCGCTTTGGTTCAAATCTAAACCTCGCGGGGCTGTTGATGGAGCAATTTAGGATGTCGACATATAATAATAATAGTAATATTTATTTCTTTCTGAATTTGGCCCTAGTTGAATAATATTCCTAAATCTCCCTAAACTTTTGCAAAACTTATTTATTTCACAAAAACTTCGAAGTCTAAATCTCGATTATGCAAAAGACCCAAACAGAAAAAGGTATAAAATGTCAACACTTTAATTTTTTATGACAAGTTCTCCACCCTCAACCGTATTCCGTACTTTTGTGGCATTTTTTCTTTCTGTGGCATTTTTTTTTATGACTTTCATTCATATTATTGTATTTATTTTATCGTCAACCGCATTCCATTTTAGTTTTTATTTCCGTCTCCGATTCCGTTTCTTCTTCCGCTTGCGCTTCTTCTTGCATTTCCTTCCTGCAGCTTCAGTTCGTTTCCGTTTATGTTAAGCGGAAGTGTTGACTGCTGTCATTATTACTATTGCCGTTTGCGTTGTTGTTGTTGTACGTTTTTTGTTGTGTTTTATTGCTCCAGCAATTTTAAATTTCTTTTAACAATGCATCGTTTTTAATTGACGAGGCCAAGTTAAAACCATTTTATTGCCTGAAAAAAGAACTCTGCAATAAAAGAGAAAAATTCAAATAAAGTAAGTGATAAAATAATATCGTCCGCGCTTGTTCTTCTTCGTTTTATTTCTTGCTCAGTGCACGGATATGTAAATCGCAGACGAATGAACTATCCTTTTCCTGCTACCTCGACGTGCATGACGCACTCCTTCAACAAAATAATGTTACCGGAAAACCGTCAACTCAACGAAACTGGTGTGGTAATGAGTATTTAATGAGTGCAAAAAATATTCACCGACGAAGCGTTGTGTCCGACGTTGCCTCGGCCATTTGCCCTTTACTAGACTGAAATATACTTGATCCTCTCGGGTCTTCTTAGATCGTTCAGCCTTAGTGAACTGAGATTTAAACTTCAAGAGAGGTGGAGATCTTTGGGTATATGTATATGAAAAGTTATTCGATTTGCAAATCCTTGAGATTCGCAACAAACCCGATCAATCGTGGTTTTTGTGTATTTTCTGAAAGTGAAGAAAGGAAGTATAAAAAAGTGCAAATTGCATTTATATTGCTCCTAAGGTAGAGCTTATTTATATTTCCTTTAAGAACATTACTTTCTATTTATTTATTAAGAAAATTACTTCTATTTATTTTTAAACTTCTTGTGCTTAATCTTGTGCATCTTTTTCCCACCTCTGCATACTATTTGAACACTGTCCGGTTTTGTGGATCTTTTAGTAAAAGTGCTTCCTGTGGCAAAAGTATAAAATATATAAGAAACAAATAAAAAGAAAAATCTCGATTAAATTCTCTTCTTGCTCTGAAATCTGCTTTAGTAAAGAAATTCAAAAATTATGTGAAAATTATTTATCCAAAGTCCGTAACACAACCAGTGGAAAATGCCAGTAGCAAGCATTCGAATTTTTCCGGACTTGTCATTTTTCTGCACAACTATGTAAAATAATTTCAATCGATAAAACTGGAATGAATTGGAATAATTTATAAAAAATGGGGAAATCGAGGATGTAATTCTGAATTGACACATCTTCAAAAGGTATTAATTTGTATTAAAATAGAATATTTATTGAATTACCATAGGAAATATAAGAATATAAAATATAATATCGGTGCAATTAACTGTAAATAACAATAAATATCTTTATACATAAACGATGTTATTGTCAGGATTACATAAAGTTCTTTATTATATTATTATAGTAATAATGATTTCAAATGCAAATGGTTTTGTTGTGACATATAATATGAAAATATTTATTCTTTCATTAATCAGTACCGGAATAACAAAAAATAACCACGTATTAAAAATACTCAGCCCTTTAAGCGCGCGAAGGACTGCATTTACATGAAAATGACATCAAAAGTATTGCACGCATTTGTGCAATAGTTAATGAAAAACCTTCTTTTTATTCTCTCTTCTTCTTTTTGTTTATTTTATTTAAGCACTAACTTTAAAACTTGCCAACAAAAACTGCGGAATTATCAAAAAATGCGAGCAAAAAGAAGAACGAAAGAAAATATTAATTTTCCAGCTTGTGTTAAATTTTGTAAGACTTTGTAATGATTTGAAAAAAGCAAGAAAAACATTATTAAGTTCTGTTTTGCTCATTCCATTTAGCTTCTTGGTATCTTCTGTTTTTGCTGGTGTCCATTCCGTTTGCATTTTCTGTTATAGTTTTTCCTTTTGCTTTTTAACCTCCTTCCGATGAATAAAAAATTTCATTTTCGAAATATTTTTTTATAATTAACTTTACCCTACACCACATCACTACTTCACCCACACATCTATTGTATTTTCTGTATCTCGTACCCCTCTTTTTCTCTTCATCTATCAACGACACCATCGTGGATTCAACCAAATTGAAATTATTACGAAAACTAATCGTATGTTTTGCTTTTAATGTCATTAAAATACTCCTTTGATGATGATTATTTTTTATTATTTGTTGACATTTCGATTTTAAAAGAGTCAAAGGAAAAATGTGTCGACGAAAGAAAACAAGAAAAGGAATATACATCAAAGATAAAGCTAAAAATAATATTCATGATGACAAACAAAGGAAGGTCGAAACGTTGAAAAACAATATTTTCATCGGAATTTTTTGATATTACTACATGCGTATAAATAAATGCATATAAAGTAAATATGTCATATATAAAAATGTATCTAAAATAATAAAAATGATTTATTATTAATATTAGAGAATAAAATAAAATAATGAATGTTAACGGAATTTAAAAAAAAAGACCAAATAAAAATCACTGAATATTCATGAAATCACTCACGAATATTCTCATTTACTGCTTCTATCCTTGTTATTATTAATGACACTGCCGCCACCGACGCCAGCCACCACTACCGTACCACTGTCACCACTATCGCAACCGCAACAGTATTGCAAAAAGGCAGAGAACGTTTCACGTGATATGCCCTACGTCCGGCAAAGTACACACTCTATAGGAGTTCACTTATATCTTCCGTTTATAAAGCACTAAAGGAGGCATAGCAGGTGTAGGAAAGTATATATGAAAGTATATATGATTCTGTCTCAGAATCACCTCCGAAGTAGGTCATGTCTGCCTGCTTGTCTGTCTATCTACCTTTCATTTGTCAAAATGGCCAAAATTCGTTTATTGTCACTATAACTGCATACATAACAGACCATTATAACTCCACATAACAATTGTCACTACAACTGCGCCCACATTATAACAATCCATGTGCGGATCTTTTTTGAGGGAAGTTGTGTTGGAGATTATTTAGATCTAAATTAATCAATAAAAGAAAAATATATTATTAAAATGAGCATTGGCATAAAAATTAAATTATTATTACGGTTGTAGGATCTATGAGCCCCGGCCAGACCGGAGTTAATGTTCTTACTTGCTCACATTCGTTTATCATCATCATCACGGATATGCAATATTTTCAAAGTTTTATTTTGACAAACTATAAACGTTTTTGTTATAAAAATTACAGAGATTAGTGCCTTTCTAACTGCGGTGTAGTCGTTTTATTAAACAACGTCAAAGGTCGTTTATTCCTTTTTTGCGTTACCCTGAAACCAAAACTAGCAGGAAAAAATAACTACAAAAGGCAAACACAGTTCCACAACTTTCCTTGAATCCTATGACAATTTCTATATGTTTAATCCTATTTTATGGTAAGTGCAACTCATTTAAATTTGCCCTCAATTTATAACCTTTTATTGTTATTCATGCCCGCGATTTATGCAACAATTTAGCGGCAGCAGGATTGTCAGCGTATCTTAGTATTGCGACCCATATTCCTTGGCGCATTTAAACAAATAATGGCCGAACTTTATCTCAAATGTAGAAGGGTACGTGATAGATAAACAGTTATCGATCCTGAGATATATATTATGTATACACATATTACAGCATTGTCGAAAGAGACATGTGAGGTCACTGATTTTTAGTTTGCGCTCAACCATAAAAATGTATATATTTATCGTACTAGATCGATACGATAAGTTTTTTATGAGAAAGACCTCTAGTCCTAAAATATTCAATATTTTCTGACAGATGCAGATAGCCTTGATAATTCAAAAAATATAATGAAAGAGTTATAAAATAAAATCACTTCTCGTTTCAAAATTATTTCATATAAGATATCATTTTTGACTTTACGTTAATTTGAAATTTTTATACTAAAGAAAGCAGCATAAAGAAAGCAATAAATATTCACCGAAAGTTGTTAAATTCGTGAAGCAGCAATGATTGTCCTGCTCGGAGCTCAGTGGATGCGATACAATGAAAACGTAAAATTATCTTAGAAATGAAATAGAAAATGTAAAGTAAATGAATGAAAAGGGATAAAATAAAAGCAAATTGATTTTAGAAAAAGTTATTTTGACGCCGCACAATGGGACAAAATTACTGTTTTTTATATACACGCGTGGATTTAACATTTAACATTTTCGTGGATTGAGATTTTTTATTCAGTTTCTGGCATTCAGAAGTAGAAATGAGTGCCCTAACACGGACTGAAGATGCCTCGAAGAAAACCGATTCTTACTATACTTATATTTTGATTACTCCTTACCATTTATATGAAGCAACATTATTTTAAGGAATTTAGATTTAATTCAGTTTATTTATTTATTTTATTCAGTTTAATACTAAGTCTAGGCGTGGCCCTCATATCAATATAAATATTAATAATAAAATAAACATATTAAAAAATGTTAAATACGAAAGTTAGATAGATAAAACTTAATTTTGTGTTATGACGTAGGGACCAAGTCATACAAATTAATAACCGAGTTAAAATCAGAAGATGCACTCCGAAGAGGTGTAAAGGAAGAAGAATAGTAAAGGAAGCAAATCATGTCCCCTCGATGTATGGCGAGGAACCTTAAGGTAAACGCTTCTCAATTTGAAATATTCTGGTAAACCGCGCCAACATATCCTGTGCAGGTTATGGTTTATGATAGATTTAACATACCTGTTAATCCAAATTGGTGTCTTAAGTAGCGGATAAGACGTGTATGTTCAAATTCAGAAAATAGCTAAAAACGCCTTTCAAAAATTTCGTTTCTATTTCTTGAGTTTGGCTGACCATGACGCCAAACTTTATATCTATCAAAAATCAAAAATACAAAAATAATTTTTTTAAATATGCGCGCGAGCTTTTTGATTTTTACCACTGTGGTGTTTGAAGACCAATTACCCAAGTCTTGGCGCTTCGCTTCACAACTTCAAGAGTTATTAACGAATCATTCGTGACATTTCCTCATCTGTTTAGAAATATTAATCTGCAAATGGGATCGAATCGAGTTGACCCTCCATGAAATTTATTATCATAGACACACATACACACGCACACAAACTCAGATAATATTAACGAAACTGTCAGTAAGAAAATGAGTATAAGAATTACGAGCATCTAAAGGAAGCAGAACTAATAATTTTGCATTCCTTTCTATCCGCTTTTCCGTTCTCTTCTACTTTGTCCTTCAATGCAATTTCCTGTTTCCCTTTTTGTCTTCTATCGAATATTTTGCAATATATTCTAGCCATCATATTTTCATAATTCCTCTCTTTGGCTTCATTTTTTACAGTTCCCGCTCGATTAGTTTGGGCTGCTGTGGGTCGAAGTGTCGATCTGCCCTGCGATCTGACACCACCGAGTGCACAAGATTCAGTAAAACTTCTACTATGGTTCAAGGACTCCACTGGGATACCGCTCTACAGGTAAAATACGCAAACGGAAAACTTAATTCAAAACCACTATTTTTCGCATCGTCTTCTTTTTCTTCCCTTTACTGTAGTTTTGTACTGTTTCCTTTTTTACATTGAACTTATTTTTTGTAACAGATTTGTTGTTTACCTTACAAAGGAAATAACAAAAATGAGAAAATGTTAGACTTCTATAATATTGCCGTACCGGACATTATTATTGTTATTGTTATTATCATTATTATTTTTATTATTACTATTTTTAACATTATTAGCATCATTAGAAGCGTCCGCAACTTCATCCTAGGGTTTACCTTCGTTATCATCAATAGTGCCGTCATTATCGTCACTATCATCATTTTTTTAATATTTCTTTCTTTCATTTAATTTCTTTTTCTTATTATATTAAATTACTTTTAATGAAAAATCAACATGTGTTTGTTAGCTCGACATCAATTTGTTTATTTACTTGCTATTGAGGTTCATCCAATTCGCGTAATGAAATCCTTAAATTTGACGATATTTTAATCGTTCATAAGGGCAATGACGTATTAATGATGATTCATGGCAATACTTTTGATTCTAGGGGCGTCTTGATGTTTTTCCTGAATTTAGTCTGTGCTTAATTTATCAAAAAATTAGCAAGTAGAGCCTTCGCAACCTCCTCATCCCGGAGTATTAAACTAAAATTTGTAAAAAATGCATAAAAACCTCTGCGTACTGAGATGCGCACACGTTACCAATACTATCATATTGGCGAAGATGATGAGAAACGAATAATATACAATACTAAGTCATTTAAAAGTTCCATAGGGCTCATCAATAGATATATTATAGTACTCTATTTTTAAGTGAACGCTATTCCAGGTCTGACAACACCTAAAAATTGTTATTGTAATACAAAATTTGAACGCATTATCGGTTAAGAATTTCAGTTAAAATCCAAAATTATTTTATCTGCAATAGGCTAAGGAGAGTCTAGTATATGAAAAAAAGAAAGTTTTTAATGGATTATATGCTGGAGTATGATTGTGCCATATTATTTAGAAACTCTATCTTCGAGTGATGCACCACTGCGGACGCTTCCACGGTTGTGAAATGAACGATATTATATACATATGAACAAATATCTTCAGTCAAATACCTGAATATATTGAAAATTGTTTTCCATATTTTAAGTAGTGTTATTTTTAATTTTGATTTTTGTTTTATTTGCTTTTTTCCTTGCTTTTTCATATTCTTTTTGATTTACTACTTGTTACAAATTATTTGCTATTTCTCTTTCTCTCTGTGTTAGTTCTAGTTCTTGTTCATGATTATGTATATTAATTTTTCCTATATTATATGCACGCAGTAAATTCTTAAATGGCGTTACTTTCATACATCGTGATTTATAGTTTTTGCCGTTAAGGTCTATCGCAGTCATGATTAAGTCCTGGTTCGGGTAACGGTGGTAGTAGCGGGAGCGGAAGCAATAGTAATATTAGAAGCAGGCGAAGTGGAAGTAGCAGCAACAATGTTAGTGGACTGTTGGTAAAGTGCATTCTTGGTGAAATTGTGTTTTCTATAAAAGTCCACTTTGTTTTAAATAATCTTATGCAAAATAACTCGGTAGTTATTAATGAAAGCCCTCAGCGTCGTAATAAAAATTCGCTGCAGGGCAAAAGGCATCGAAACATATATGTGTGTGTAAATGTTTTGCTGCTGCCTCGACGGAAGAAGGCTACGGGGCTATTTTCTGTGAAGTGGAATTTCGCAAATGCTTTGAACTAATGATTAATACCTCCCGGTCCTTTTCCATTCTTCTCCTTTCAAATTATTTTCAATATCGACCTGTCTGGCTTGGAATCAACATCTTCCACTTTGAGCTTTTCTTCCTCTTTCTCCCCTCCGCTTCCGGAAATCATACGGCCATGACCCAAAGATGCAGAGAATGTGTGTGCTTTGCATTTTTATGTTTGCGCGAGTGTGTAAGCGATGAATGATGATTATGAGCGATTATGTGCATTTCTTTACACGTACGTATATGCTCCCCTAAATAGGTTTGACTTTGGTGACAGTGAGAGAAAGAGAGGGAGAGAGAAGTAGAAAATAACATAATAAGGAAAGTATGTAAAAAAGAGAGACAGTCTTTCGAATGCGTGACTCGTGCATGTCGCCTGTAAATAATGCATTATTTAACTTAAGTATATTTGAAAATGTGTATGAGTTTCTGTTTCTGTATCTCGTTTCTGTGCCAAACTCGTTGAAACCTAAATTATCTCTGCCACTAGCACGCTGAAGCTGGCATTATTTCCCTCCGTCCGATATAAACGACTACTCCGTAAATGAAATATATTTCTATATAAATAAATATTTGATATTACGTTTTGAATTAATAGCAACGAACAATAGAGGAGGAGAAAACATAATAAATACTAACTGTTAACGAATGAGAGGCAAATTGCTTAGTATAGTAAAACTAAAAAAGTAAAACAAATCATTACTGTCTCGTAAACCATGAAAAATGCTAATTTATTGCATGATTACTTGATCAGAATAGCCTCTTTCAAGTTAATCCTTGAAAAATTTCTGTCTCCCTTGTTTTTCGATTTTCTTCTTTTCAAAAAAAATTAATTCGTTTGAGAAATTGGCAATATTTTAATAATTAAATTTAATATTTGATAAATTGACAATAGCTATAATTCATTCTAGAGGTAACCGACTAATAAATAATTTTTGAGAACTACGTGGAAATTCTTTATGTTCGTTCCATTTGTATACATTAACTAGTAGGGTTGGGAACTATCGCATAAAAACTATCGAGTACTTCGATAGTTGTAAATAACTAACTTATTCGATAGGTTTTTCGATAGCTTTTATTAATTAGAAATCACTCAACGAGGGAATCTCTCTTCCAGAATTAGTAATTACTAGAACTTATCGAGTAATTCAACAATTCGCTACTTCTTCATAATTTAGAAATCGTTCAGCGAGTGTAAGCTTACATCCAATTAACCAGCCAGAGAAACGAATAGGTCGAGAGAATGAATATATGAATAAAAAATCATCCGATCATTAAAATTATTCAGTAACAAACAATCGATATTTGAAATCAGTCAATACCTTCCAAAACTAATAAAAATGATTTTTCGGTAAATTTTTTGAAATCTTTGTAATTTTCTTAAATATTTGCGATTTGTTTGTAATTTTAAATTTCACTCAGACAAAGCCAACTAGATTTTATCGTAAATAAATTTAGGATAATTTTAAAAAACAGCGATTCCTTTGATGAGTATCGTATGGTCCCTAAATAATTTCACTGTGGCCCGAATATAAATAATCACAAACTTTTCTTCATTTTTTACCTCTTTCCTCTTCTTCATTACTATCTGCGGTCGTTAATATCTTTATAAATGTCAATACTTTCAAAAATGTAGCTGTTTGTTTTGAATGCTTTAGTGGATATTTCGCATGTCACGAATAAATAATTCACCAATCCCTTAAGTTATTGATATATTTCCTACATCATCTGCCAAAATCCTGATCCTGATACTTCAATAAATCCAATCCTGATACTTCAATAGCTCCAATATAAACTCTAACTAACGTTTAGAATATCATCGTCCGTCAATACAGACCAATTATACAAAAAATTATATAAACACGATATAAAGCAGAAGTTTCTTTTAATTTTAATTTTGACTTCTGAAAATTTTTGTATATTTGGTTATAGATTCTATTTATTATTAATTAATAAAATTTAAAATTTATATATAGTTACTCAATTAAGTACATATTTATCTTTACTTACTTTATTTACATTTACTTACTAGAAATACAAAGAACATTATTTTACTACAGTACATTTTAGCATTCCGTTTGAAGCATTTTTTGCTCAACAATCTTCAACTGTTTAATTGTCAGTTTATTTCATACTCTGTCCACTAATATAATATTTTTGTTAATTTTTTCATAGCGCCTTCTGTCGTAATTATAAGCAATTTTTTAAAAGTTTGCATTTGCCAAACGAAACTTCATTAAAACAAAAGTTAAGAAGTTACAAAGTATTTTTCATATTCAGTAATGTATTTCTGTCAATCTCTCTCTTTCTTATTTTGTAATAGCTTGGACTCTCGAGGTGGAAACGTGAAGCTAGCTCCTCACTCGGCCATAGCTAGCGATTTGGGTCAGCGATTGTTCTTTTCCATCGGGGACAATCCTAAGGATTCACGCCTTCAGATTCGTGATGTAAAACCTACGGATGGCGGCGTGTATCGTTGTAGGATAGATTTTTTTAATTCACCAACGCGTAACTTTAGAATAAATTTAACTCTAGTAGGTGAGTAATGGAAAGCATGTTGAGAAATAAAGAAGAAGAAGGGTGGGATAGGAGGAGGATTTGATTTCGATACACTGTAGAAGTTCGATTCCGATTTGTGACGCCGCAAAAAAGAAAGCGAATCGGGGAAAAAGTGGTGTCGCATTCCTAAATATATAACAGTTCTTATTGCTCTTTTTCTAAAAGTCTTTCAACTTGGCGGTATTGCTCACTGTCATGTAATATCGCACTTTATTTCCAAACATTTCTCATTGTTTGACAAAAAATTCTTGTCTTTTAAAATGCTTTTTCCTTTTGAAACTAAGCGTTCTCCTTTTATTTTTAGTCGTAAATTGAGATGGCTTGAAGAGTAGGTGTTAATATTGTAAAGATAAACACATGCAAATGCATACATATTCCTCAAACTCTTATAGTTTCAGCTGATACAGCTACCCATTTACATTCTCTAGGAAATATATCATCTTGAATTGTTTGACCGGGAGGAAATTTCTTCGCTTAGTGACCACAAATTATATTTGTCTCATTGCGCCCACACATACGCATACGTGTGTACGTATGTACGTATTCTAGCCCTGTCCACCCCTACTATCTGTTTAGCTCTCAGTCCAAAAGAAATCCTATCCTTCTTCTTGCAGTTATTCTTTTTCACCATTTTCTGTTTTTCATATCTTTGAAACTTATAGTTCCTCCGGAGGAGCCGCGAATATTCGATGCACAGGGCAAAGAAATCTCTCAGATGGCCGGACCATTTCGTGAAGGATACGAGCTATTTCTGTGCTGTCAAGTGAAAGGAGGTGAGTAATTGTTAAACGTCACATAATTCATTACTTAGCGTTAAGTTAATAAAAAACATAATAAGAAGCCTTGCTTGAAAACGACTTTTCAATAGCTTCGGAAAGTTTTTATAACATTTCTTTTTAAATAAGAAAACCCTTCCTCCACTAGTCTTGAAGCCATACTTATAATAACGGTGCTAGCTCTAGCACCAGCAACAATTTTCGGTATCAGTCCACTCGAGAAGAGCGATGCTCGCCTCATTCAAATGCCGTTAAATTCTCCCCCTGGTTCTGCTGCAGTTTCGGAGTATTATTATTTTCTGTATTTATTTCCATTATATTAACTATGATTGCATCAATTCGATTATTTGATAAACGATAATAACCTCTATGAATTTATTATAACTTCAAGACGACATTTTTTTCAAAAGAAAAACGTTTTCTGAGGTTTCTTTTCTTCTTCCTTTAAATTTGTTTTCACCTGGTGAATGACGTTGATATTGATTCTTCTTCAAACCATGGTTTCTCATTTAGTCGTCAACACATTTTCTCCTCCGGCGGCTTTTCATCACAATTAGGGGGGTTAATAGTCTGTCCCTAAAAGCATAAAGCTTTCTTTTACTTGTGCTGCTTTTATTTTATGATCTGACCGACTTTTCAACTTCACTGCTAGAAGTACATTTATACATGGACTACTATGGATGTCTCACACCCTCTCACTCTCTCTCTCTTTCTGTCTGACTCTGTGCGTGTGAGTGTGTAAGTGGGTAAGTGTGCGTATAATAGTGTGCTTGTTTATAATCATTATCAATATTTCTCGTCTCTCAATCCTTTATTTATTTGTCAGCTCATGAATGTTTTTATCGTTTATAAAAGTTTAAAATCGGGACAAATACTACTCTGCCGCTGCAGTGCTTGTTCTTCTTTTTTATAACTTATTCATTCGCTTCCACTTTATCTGCTGCTCCATTTACTTGAACTCTCTCTCTCTCTCTCTCTTCTTCGTCCTCTTGCCATCACTCGCTATTAGCTCACTGACATCTATCTATTCAGGTACTTCCTTGAAGTAAACTTGTTATGTCATGCGACATTGGTCGTTGTTCCTAAAATACGTCATGTTTAACAAGCATTGAGTTAAAAGTTGGACAGCTTTTGTTGCTAACGATGTTATTGTTTCTGTTATAGAGCTGAGTTCAATCATAGAGTAAGAATTTCTTACTCTATGGTTTAATCTTGTCGTTTCACTTTACTTTTTGCGTATATCAAACAACGCGTTTAGAGAATTGCAGTCTTTTACGGATCCGAAGGTCTGTAAAACCATTATGTGATTTTTCAATAGGGTTCACCCTCTCGGGTTACGAATACAGAGAAATAAGAGCCAAAAAAGTATAATATAGTAGTGTTTCAATGACGAAGATGATAGTATAAAAATATTGCATAACCGTCTCAGATACATTTTTAAAGTTTTTACCGCTTTATGTTTTCGTCCAGTAACCACAAATTTTTTTGGATTTATCTTATCACTTTATTGGAAATTAGCACTTTATTGGAAATTAATTAGGGGTAGTTTATTTAACATTGCTTTACAGAAATACAGAAAGAGCAAAAAACAAAATATGTTTAGTGAAAAGGCCCAAACTTAAATATTTCGTGAAGATCTGTGCAGACGTGTATATAAGAAAAAAGTTCATAATTCATCATATCATTATTAGCTCCAATTTCGCTCAAGCAAGACCCCTAATATAAATCATCTGAATAAGTATTTTCGAAGTTCTTTAATCATACGTTTTATGATTTGCCTTGACAAAAAGTTCCCCCACAATTCTCGTTAGCTGCATCGAACTGTTGTCGTTGTTATTGGTATGCCTGAAACTTGATGGCCCTACTCGGTTGCTGTTTTAGCAATAAGAAAATAAAAGAGAAAGAACGCTCATTAAATAATGTGCGATTAAAAATCAAATAACCAATGGGCAGGCTTCTTTTAATTAGTCCGCTTTTAATGATTAATTTAGATCTAGTAATTCATCTTCAACACAACTTTTCTCAAAAAAATCACATATGGCATAGTATAATGCACTTCAGTTCACTTTTTGTGAACTGATAAAAGCCAACACTGCGATCTCTGTCATAAAAATTTCAGCCTTAAAGTATCAATAATGATTGAAGAATAAGATTTTGCAATTTTATTTCACACTCAGAACCCTTCAGAATGTGATTCTAAGCAAGAATATATATACTTTTCTCTACCTACAACACCTCTATTAATGGGTTGCCAATGGAAGCACAAAGTGATTGTTCTCTATTCCCTCGGGTGTAGGATATAAAAACCGTGTCATGTTTACGACATGAAAAATTGAAAACATACGAAGCAAACCTGTGGGTTTAAATAAAACTGAAGGGCCCAAGGAAAAGTATTGGCAGTCGGGTATAAAGCCATGAATAAACTTCTTCCCTTTAAACGCCTTTTGACCTCCTTCTACTATGTTTTAGCCTACTTTTCTTATGTGGGAAAAAACTTGGTTTCAAAAACAAAAAAAACTGGAAAAAGAACTGTTCGCAGGAATTCCTTTGAAGAATTACTGTACCGATTAATATTTTTTATGCTAAAGACCTGCACTAGCAAACGAGATTTCTACATAATTAATCTCTTTATAAATTCCTTCTTTCGCTTTTATATTTTTTGCCTACGTTCTTCATCTCCGTAAGTTTTCATTTCATATTTTCCTTTCAGGCCGACCGCCACCAAAAGTAACATGGTGGCGTGATGACCTTGAACTTATCGGCACTAGCCACGTGTCTATGGAAGAGGGTGTGGCCGTTATGGTAAATCAATTATTAATTGGTACCACCACCAGAGACTATTACAACACACAAATCCAATGCAGAGCTCAAGGAAGCAAACTCACACCACCTGTGATAAAGGAAGTTGGTATTCAAGTACATCGTAAGTATTGACATTCCCGGGTAATGGAAAGTATTGACATTTCCGGGTGTTGCTCAAAGTTCAAAGGGGAAAACTCCACCCACACCGAACTCTTCTTGTTTTCACAGTGAAACCGTTGAGGGTAAAAATTATTACACCGAACGACCTGCTCACGGCTGGACATCCAGTGCCTTTAAGATGCGAGTCCTGGGGCTCATATCCTCCAGCTAAAATCACTTGGCTACTTGATGGAGAGCCCATACGTAACGCCGATGTGACGATGCATAGTGATCGTGAGGTAAATCTTACTATCACAACTCATATCCGAAATTTACGATGTCGACAGATCTGAATAGAAAGAGAGTCACCAGAAATGTTTAGCTCGTCGGTTTTTTCTAAAATCAATGCTAAAAATTTCCCTTTATCTTTTAATGAAGTGAACCGTTTATGTGAAATCGTCAAATCTAGAAGAAAGCTATTAATTGGTTCCTTTATTGTAGTTTATTATAGTTAATTTTTTCAGTTATTTTCCTTATATCTCAATTCATAGCGGGTTAGCTAAGGGTTACTAAGAAAATATGCTCTTGAACTATGTGCAATATAAGAAATTTCCAACAAACTTGGTCCGACGATTGACAACAAATGAAAGTAGACATTCTGAAGAATATTAGCTTGTATGTAAGCTCTAAAACGCAAACATAAGCAAAAGTCTCTTTAACATTCTCAAGTAATGTAGCTTTATACACATCTCTTTATAAATATTCTCAAGGTTTAAACCGCCTTCATCTCGAGAATAAGTAGCGAAATACTCCAATATGAAGAATTTTCGAAAGTGGTAGAAAGTGTTACATATTCTGTAAATCTTCTTCGTTATGTCCTTGATCTTACAGCAATTGCTACTAAATTGTCCCCCTTTGTTTGCCTTTGTTTGTTGTTTATCTCATGATCCTTGTAATATCATCACTCAATCATAACCTGTTACAACTGAATATATTTATCTAGATATACTCTACGAACATCAAAAGCAAGCATCCAGTATCCACACTGCATTCGTTTAAGTCCTTGCAGAAATTGTAGCAACAGCAAAAGTAACAACAATAAACATAGAAAAAAACTAACTACAACAACAAAACCCCAAAAAGGAAGTCTTCTGTGCTCCTTTAACAAGTCGTGCAATTCTCCACACAATGTGTCCACATTACTGCACCTTAACTCCTGACCACCTCCCCGACCAACCAAGTTTTCTCGGATTCGATACTGTCCTTGAGACTACGGGAAGCGAGGTGAACCGCTGTCACCATCAGACTCTTGTTTACCTTTCATTTTTAAAACACTTCAAACGAAAGTAACTTTTTCCTCGAAGTATCATAAACAAGCACTACAATGAAAGACACGAGTAACACCAGCAATACAAACGATACGAGTGGGTAATATTCCGTACCAGGAAAGAGAGATCTGCCACATGATGCATCTGCCACGTGAAACTTTTGTGGAGACAATTTTTTTGCGTTGCAGGAAATTTTGAATGTCTTATAGTCAAAATACCTCTTCTTTTCTTCCCCATCTCATTCTTTCCTACATACTAAAAATATGGTATAATAATTATTAATCTGTTTTCAGTTGTTAGATTTTAATTTAGACGAGATCCAAAATATTGAATTTTTAATTGAAAAATAGAATCTTAATCGTTGTGTTTCTTATAAAATTTATTTCTCTTCCAGGATTCTAATTTAACAAGCAGTATCCTGACACTTAAAGTTACTTCCGATAACGATAATGCCGAATTGACGTGCCGTGCTTCGAATCCGTGGTTTTCAGGTGGTGCAATCGAGGAAAAACGTATAATACGCGTCGCATGTAAGTTTCAAAAATAATTCCATTTAAAAAAAATTTTCAATTTTTCAAAATTTTCAAAAATTTTTCTGCAATTTTTTTTTGAGTTTGCTCCGGAGACAGTCGCTTATTTTTTTCTCTTCAAGGGTTCAATTTTTCTTTGATATTTCGAATGAAATTATTGCGATCTTTTCTAAATCAATTTTTAGTGCATTTAATTTTCCATATTAATCTTAAAGGCTTCTATTTTAACATCTTGTGTGGGTAATTTAAT
The DNA here is from genome assembly GCA_963966595.1 of Physocephala rufipes. Taxonomy (NCBI): domain Eukaryota; kingdom Metazoa; phylum Arthropoda; class Insecta; order Diptera; family Conopidae; genus Physocephala; species Physocephala rufipes. The sequence goes on from OZ016501.1 coordinate 44,613,687, forward strand.
CTTTTTAGTCGTCGGTATAAGTCTCCCACAATATATTTTACAACAGGTCGGAACGATATGACCGCACTAATTTTTTATATCCGTCAAAAATACCTTTTATGTATTTAATTGTGCTCGCGGCAGTATGTTGCCCCACACATTTACCACTGCCGCAATCACTATCGTTGCGATGCAGTCCTTCGCTATAACACAATTTGGTAAAGCCGGTTTCGATTTATTACCTTCATTTCATCGAGGTCTTTATGTCTCCATATATTTCACTCATTAAGTGCTTGCCTCCCATTCCGGGACTTTCGCAAAATTTAATTTTAACCAACCATCTTCCACTTTTTTGTGTTCCCTTCCTCATCGCGTCATCGCACACGCTCACATCGTCCTCCTACTCAAGCAAACGTAAAATGGATAAACCTTTTACATATTTTTTATTATTCTTTTAACCCTCTGTATTTTAACTTCCTCGCAACTTTTCTTATTGTTCTGCCTGCTTTGTTCTCCTTTGCTTGCAGATCCACCAACTGTTTCGGTGCATTTGGCGAATGAGGATCCCAGCCGTATTGTATCCAGGGCCGAAGGTCAAAACGTCACATTCAAATGCCGAGCCGACGCCCGCCCGCCAGTCACGTCATTTGCATGGTTCAAGAACGTAAGTCAAAATAATTTGTGATATCGTTTTTGTTTTTCCGCCACATTAAACTTAGGATCTTTAGGAATATTTTTAAACACCATACGCCCACGTCCAAATGAATGTAGGCGAACTATGTGGTGTTCGATATTATGGCTGACTGCCAAAAAGTAATGGTCGATATCAAATAACAAACTTTTTTGTTAAAAGCTAAAGACACAGGGAGACTGAAGCATGGTAGACGTACAAAAAAACAGGCAGTAGTTCCCTCCACTGCAGCTGGAAAGGTGCAAAGAATTGACAGAGCATTAGTGTTGCTTTACGGACCAACACCAATTTTGGTCAGAGCCCTTATTCAGATCAAAGTATTGTGCTTGTCTGGTTCCACATTTCTGGTCTTACTCATTTCAATTTCTTCTGTCAATTTTTTTCGTTCAGGGCCACTGAAATCGGAATCGACCAAAGGCGTTGAAAATATCCTGGCAGACAATAGAAGAATCATTTGGACAATTTGTTGCCTTAGTGCTTCTGCCAGTTAGAATTTGTGGAAAGTTTTTGATTTTGCATGAAACTTAATGATATTTTTAATACATAGTATATTTTTATTTATAAAGTTTTAGAAAATTTTATTGGATAGTTTTAAGTTTAGTCTTTGGGTAAAATTTCTTAACTCTTTAACCTTACTTCAAAGTGTTTACTTTTTAAAATAGCAAGTATTTTAATCTATTGTCATTTTCTCTACACTCGCGAACACTTTGTGTAATGACGAGATTGTGAGCAGGTTATATAATTATCTTTAAGATCCATTTCATCAATACGTCGTGGTGCACTGCGGACTCCATCAAGCTGAATCATTAAATGAAATTAAGCTTGCGTATATTTAAATTAAATCGCAACCACAACTCGTACATGTTTAATGTTTTAACCATAAAATGTACCCAAACTCGTATACATACGCGCACACGCACCAATACACGCTCGTCTGTGTACCTGCACCACAGCATAAAAAACAAAAAAAAAGATAAAACCCAAAAAAGAGGAAATAGTTTTGAGAAGTTTGTTCACGCGCTTTTTAATTAAAACGAGAAGAAATTTCGAAAACTTATTTACAATTGTGGTGGCAAAAGGGTGAGACGGTGGTAAAATTGACTTTAACGAGATTGTGATTAATGTGGTATAGCCGACTGAAAAACGGGCGGAAGTTAAAAGGAAACGATACCAGACTTTATCCAATCGGTATTTTATTCTCTGATTGGAGGCAACGCTAATCATTCCCTCTATTTAATTGATCCTGTTTTTGCAGCGGTGAAGTTTGTACAATCGTGCACCAGTCAACTTCCAGAGAAGCAATAGTCATTCTCTTTTTTCGGCAATTGCTTATATAGATTTCACAAAAGTTGTAACAAGGCATGACAGGATATAAAACGGCAAAATTAAGATAATAAAACACGAGTGTATGAGCACAATAGGAGGATGCTCCATACATAAAGGTGAAAATCCTCGGTCAAATGAAATGTGTCCGACCATTCAAGCTCATAGTATAATTAATTTCAAGAATTATTGAAAGGATTAAATGTCAAATTTAGAGCAGAAAAAATTAGAATGAAAACCGTAGGCGTATCTATACTTAGGGTTTTTAAGGGTCTAAAAATATTGATGAATCTCTCCGGATCATGTCTTTGACTTTAAAAGAAATACAAATAGCGGACACTCTCAAAGAAGTAATTCACTTCGTTGTCAGTTGTCTCCTTTATTTAATTAAAGTTCATAATAATGAATTTTTCAAATTAAATGAAAAGTTCGGCTTTGCAACTACGGATTAAGTGAGAATAGATTAGTAATTAATTGAACAAATACTAAAAATTACATTAAAAATTATTAATATCCACCAGATTTGCAAAGTCATAATTACGATAATGGCGATAGTAATTCAAAATCCTAAAATATTCAACACTTTTCGTTTAATTCAACGTTTCATATTAGTGAAACGTTATTAATTCATATTAGTCCGATATATTCATATTAGTTTCATATTAATTTTGGCAAATCAGCAAGAACACCATCTGTCCGCTTGTAATTTTTCTACTTGTGTTTCGTCCGTGCCAACCAAACGCTATTGTTCTTAACTGTTTCATAATAAAGTTTACGATTCTTGCTGAAGCCCGAAATGTTTGGTATACGTTAGTCCATCCTTTGCATTGGGAAAAATTAACAAAATATTTACAATGTTATTAAAAAATACTTGTGTCCAGAAGGCAAAGTTTTTGCCAAAAACAGTTTTTATGAGCAATCGGAGTCATCGCAGGAAGAATATCAAAAAGATGCTTAATCCTTTGCAAAGGTCGAACATAATAATTTTTTGTGAAAAGGAAAAAAAGCGAGCATTTCTCAAAAAGAATTCAAAAGGACTTTGTAGCCTTTGAAAAATTCAACCGAAGTTCCTGAAATGAACTTATGATCAAGGAAATCCTCGTAGTCTACACTTTTCGTTTCTAAACACTTTTGCATTTATTTAGTTCAAGTATCTTTCTCTTGTTTTACTTTATTCCTTTTTATTTCTTTTTCTTCCTTCTTCTCTCTGCTCTTTCAATACTGAGTTCATGATGGGGTAGTTGCTGATTGGTGTGGGCGAAGTCTCAGTACTTTTGAATTTTACTAGAAGCAATATGTTTGGTTAGGTCGGAGCTGCCCAAAAAATGAGCCGAAGTTATTCAGAGAATTTAACGAATTTTAAAGGAATGAATTAAATTTGATCTATAAAACTAAGATAAAAGTGAAAGAAAAAAGTATATGAAAATATTAACAAAAGAATAGTGGAACAAAATTAAGAAAATAAAACTAACCATAAACTTTAAAGAGGTAGGGGATGGGTCTTTTATTTGGTGCGTATAAAAGATGGCTTCATTCTTCGCCCACTAAAAATTTTTTAAGAAGTTTCTCAGTGAATTTAGCTTAGAAAATATTATGACAGCTCGTTAAAATTGAGCGAAATAGAAATGAAAATCCATTGAAGGAAACCAAATTAGCGGGAAGGGGGAACTACATTAAACTATTAGCAGGCGCACGCAACCGTTACATGTATGCATCAATACGTACATACGAAATTTTATTGACTGATCCTACTTCTAAAACAGAGTACTAATAGTAATAATAACTTTTTTGAAAGCGCAATCAAAGGGACACATCAGTTCACCGATTTCTTCACACATTCATATTTATTTACTTTTGCATCATTACGTGGAAAAATCACGTCAAAACAAACCATTTAACTCACTTCGGTAAAATTAGTGGAAACCTTTTAACAGCATAAAAGAAGTCAAAAATGTAACATTTTATAATAAATGATAATGACAGACACTTTCACACGTATGCAAATTTTACCGAGAAACCTGCCGCATCTAAGTGTGTCTCCTATGTTGGTACATTTATGAACTTCCAATGACACATTTAAAAGCTCTAGAAAATCATTTTTACCGCGTTGTTCTTAATATTGTCAGCAAATTGTCGCACACCATTTTCAATGAAACAGTTTCAAGTCATTTTCAAGTCAGATATATCAGAAAATCAAAAATTTGTAAACTGCTGATTAATTTTGAAATATTGTTATTATTATATCGTTTTAATTCGCACTAAATTACGGCATTTTTTCAAACCATGTGTTGGTTAGTCTAAATATAAAACAATGCTTTATTGAAATGAAGTTTGGTGCAGATGAAGCTTAGCATTCTATAAGCACTAATAAAATATTAGTGACAAAATGGGGCCAATCGCAATTCAATTATCACAGCCTTTCTATTAATTACTTTTGATGTCATTAAATATTTCTATCACTTAAATAAAAAATTAGTCTATTATTAATTCAGTCAGTCATCACACCATTTATAGCTTCTACCAGGACCACCAATGCATTTGCAAAGCATTTAACTATCCCACAGGAAATTGTAATTGTTCTGACTGTAGTATGAATATTGTCTTCTGAATTAGCAATGTATAATATTGTAATACAGATAACGTACAAACAAACCAAATTCGAAATATTTTCCCAAAACTTTCCTTACACTAGTTCATTTTTCGTGAAGTATTCTTAAATTAAAAATTCTTGGAATTTCTCATTTTATGAACAATTTAACAAAACTTGGGGAGGGAGGAAAATTTTTGGTATAAATAGAACAAACTTTTGGACGGGAGGAAGTGTTGAAAAATTTATCCAATTTCTGTATCCTTTGTTTTTATTTTTTTCCTGCTGTTGAAATCTCTTTTTTAGGATTATTCTCTAATCAATTTTCTAAAAGAATTTTCCTAATTTAATTCGAAACTTTCAATGGTTTTAAATAAAATGTTTTCCTTTTTTCAATGTTTATTTAAGGGAATGCGTATGTCTGGCGAGGCAGGAGATATAATGCATTTAACGAATCTAGAGCGTGAAAGTGCGGGATCATATGCATGCGGTGCTGCGAATACTGAAGGCGAGACCCGGAGCACCAGCCTGACCTTAAAAGTTCAATGTAAGTCATATTACAAAAAAATAAAAAACCTAAAAGATATATCAAATTAAAATCAAACGTCTCTCATGCCAAGAAAGCTGCGATGGTAATAATATTTACGCAGTAAACCAAAATTAATCAAAGGTACTTAATTTTTGATTTATGATGCACTAACACCCAGTTCTAAACCAGAAGGTTTAAAATCAATTTCAAAAATTGTATCGACATTTTGAAATGATTAGATTTCATGCTTCACCTGGATGTGAGTTATTAGTTTACAGATTCGATGTACAGTTCGCCGCTGTCAAGTTCACCGTTCACCGGAAGTTCGAACTCACCAAGGAGCAGGTTAAAACAAATATAAAATTGTATGGCAAATATTTTTCAAGAGCTCATTTTTCTCGTTTGAAAGCGGATGTGGTTGACACCTTTATCATTTATGTTGCATTGCCACCCAGTTCCAAACTACGGTTACAATTTCGTGCCTCTAGCTCACCGAGAAGTTGGTTTAAAATCAATTTTGGAGTTTCTTGTGAATATTTTGGGAGGAGCGTCCTAAAGTCATCGTGGTTGATTAGTTTATAGTTTATATTGTATTATCATTCAGTCGCAAGCTATTGTTAATATTTCGGGTCTTTAGTTCACCGGAAGGCTAGTTGAAATTTAATTTCAGGATTTATAGAAAATTAAATAAAGAAACAAAATTTCCCGCATCAAAATGGGCGTGGGTGGTTAGTTAATACTTATTGTCGCATTGCCATCCAAATCAGAGCTTTGGTAAAAAGCCTCTGGCTCATCAGGAGGTTAGTTTAAGCGCTATCCCATAATTTAATATTTTTAAAAAATATTTTTAATTTTTTTCAAAAGAGAGCCCAAATTGCTCGGCTGAAATTAGGCGGGAGTTGTTAAGACATGATTATTTTTGCAATTGCCATCCATTTCTCAATCATGGTTAAAATTTTAAGTCTCCACCTTGTCGAAAAGTTGGTTTAAAATATTTTCCAAAGTTTGTACCAGGATTTTGAAAAAACCGTAACCAGAATGACCTTCCTTAATGTGGGCGCGGCTGGCTAGATTATGCTAAATAATGCATTGTCCTCGAATTAAGGTTCAAATTTTAAGCCTCCAGCTCGCCGAGAAGTTCACTCAGTTTAATAATTTGGCTGTAACAAGATTAAAAGCAACCTCATTAAAAGGTTTTAAAAAGGATGAGGATAGAAAATTGACAACATTTAACTAATGTAAACGTTTTAAAAATTTTAAAGTGTTTACGTTCATTAAATGATGACATGATTTCCGTTCGTTTTCCTTTAGCTTTATCAAGCTTCACTTAAAGTTTTCTATCGATGTTTGTTAATTTCTTAATCATATTAAAAAAGCATACTTCGATGTCATTTTCTTCTGCTTTTGTTGTCCAGATTTCATGAATAATTAATAAAACACATCTAAATCTAAAATATTGAAATATGCATTTGTGTCCGTCGAAGTAAAAAATCAACTTAGACTATGCAGGCCTGACATACATATTATATCGTACCAATGCTTCCATAAAGGAAGACAGCGGTCCCAAATAAATAGAAAAGAATGATACATCCTATTCCCGTTCTCTCCCTATCACGCACCCGCGTGAGAAAAAGAGATGAGAGAGGATGAGCTGTAGCTGAATCTATTTGCGAAGCGAAAACAATGAAAAATGTTTTGAATAATAAAATCTCGAATAAACGGCGTTGCTTCACCGATGTCAGCTTCCGAAATTTTCAAATTGTTAGTAATTCATATTTGTTCGACAATACACCAACCACATACAACCAACCACAAACCACAGCAAACCGAATGAGGAAATGGCACGTGGAACAACACAAGAAGAAGCCTAAGCTTTAAAAAAATTTGAAAACAGAGTAAGGCCACCGGCGTAGATTGGAGAAGAAGAACGATGGGAAACTCCAAAGCCACGAAAAAGCCCAAAAGGACAGTCTCTGAGGACAGTAAATCTAGATAAATAAAGAGAAAGAGAAGGGAATTCAGAAATGAAATGAATAATGTTTAAGAACGCATTAAACAAGATGTTTATCACAAAAAAAACATTTGACGCAATAAAAAAGTTAAAATTTGAAGCAATTAAAACGTGGGGCGCGATGGGAATGATGGAAGAAAAATCGCACAAACTATTTCTTATAACCATTATTGAGCACCCCTAGGCACAACTTTCGAAACTCACTTGAAACACAGTCTAACAAAGTTCTTTATCATGCATCTTCATTTTCATCTTTACCCTCATTAGCAGGATGAAAGAATTTGAATGATCATCAGGATAATTACAACTGTACTCTACGACTGAGACAACAAAAACACAACAACAACTGATCCAAGAGTTGATCCAAATGCTCCGTATTTAGTTCAACGACCTGAAGTCCTGCCTGCGAAACAGATAGATGGACAGAGAGGGATAAACACAAAGCCAGAGAGAGCTGTAATTGTTTTTGCTGCCGGCCGTTTGTTCTAGTAAAGCGATTACAAGATTTTATAGCTTTTTGATGGCCTTCTACCGGGTAGAGGATAAACGAGAGATAAAAGAGGGAATCGCACAAGTAGAAATGAATTACAAAAGTTCAAAATTAAGTCGATTGCCATTACGGGAAGGGCGTCATAAATTATTGCAGGTGGCAATAATAATAGAGCCATCTCTATGTGAATGAAGAGGTCTAATTTTTATATTCTTTAATTTTTTCACACCATTACCGTAGTAACGCAAATACCGCCTAAAAACAGGGATCCATAATTGGTTTTTTGAAAAACAACTAGCCGCCACCTAACTACATCGTAATCAGCGCTGAAAACTAATCCGTTTGGCCTACAAAAGTCGGCCTAGCTTTTACTTTAACAACGTCAAGCAGAAAGGAGTTGCCAAAGTGATAGGACTACTTTCAAATATTATATAATTGTTCTTTATGCGCTTCGTTGTTTCCACCTCTCTCTTCCTCTTGTTTTCTTTTCTCGCCGTCTCGTATTTCGGCTTATAACGGTAATGGAAATGAGTTTAACCAACGGCATATTTGCATTTCCGGCGTATCACGTTCTCGTTTCCTTAAAATCTTTTAGATACGCAGGAGCAAAAACCGAAATATTCAAAATATGTACATGACTATGATGCTCGACTCAATTGTATTGCCTAAGGGTCTAGCCTGGATTCATTTTACTGTGGCAGTGTTAAAATAGTCGATGGACGGACGGACATTCAGAAAAACGAATCGAAAAAACTACCCTTTTTAACAATTCCTCACATGATGCCGCGAGGAGCTCATTGACCCTGAGACCATAGTGCGTTTGAATGAATAGGATATTCAATGTGTTCAATTGTTGTTGTTGTTAAGTCGAATAGTAAAATTAAATTCGAATCTCGGAATGAATATTCGAACTTATTTATATGAACTGATACCTTCACAAAACTTGATGTCAAGTTCATTTATTCAAGTTTTTTAACGAATTTAATAAAGATCGCGTTGGTGTAAACGTACCAAGTACTAAAACTGATGTGAGCGGTTCTTTCGCTTGTAGCATTTCTAGGCAACAAAACTTGACATTTATATGTAATCGCCATTCATTCGAACTTAATGTAATTTTACAGATTCACCACGTTGTCGACCGGGCACTGAGCAAACATCAATTGGCGCCATCAATATGCACTCCGTTCAAGTAAAATGTGAGGTTGACGCCGACCCTCAAGACTCGGTCAAATTTAGCTGGACCTACAACAACACCAGGAATGTATCACCGGTGAGTAAAAAGATATTTAAAACATTTATCAACTCAGGAAAAAAAAGGAATCCGAAACGACCATATTAATAATACGTAAGGAGTAATCAAATAATCGATCAACTAGAATGTTACCTGATATTGTGTCGTTATTATCAGTGAATCTTTTATTAATTTGGAAAAAACCACTGGAAATTTTGTATTTTGCCACTTTGCCAAATGTTCACTTAATTTAACACCTCAAAACCACTTTATGATCTGACTTTCAATCAAAGCGCCCTCGCTGCATACTTAAATAATTTCATGAACAATTAGTTAGAAACTAAGATTAATGAAATCTCTGACCTAACATAATTTTTGGGATGAGCCGCAATTAACGAAATGTTACTATACTTAATTGTCAGAGCTTATACGAGGTCTGTTCAAGAGGTATAGCGAGGGTTTTCTTTAGAGTTTCCGATTTCAGGAACTTTTTGTATCGTGAGTTCTTGTCATAGGCGAGAACGTTCAACAAGGAATATTATTACAAGGAATTACGGATATTAGCGCACCTCGATCCACCAGAAACGTCCGGATTTGTGAGAGAAAAAAATTGGCCTTTGCTTTATGATGACACAAAACCGACTCACTAATCGTTACTTGTGCACAAGGTTTCCTCCAAAAACAACCTTCATGCCTCAACCCCCGCATTTCATAGGTCTAACATGGTTCTTTCTTGAAACTGAAGAGTTACAGATTCCTATAGTTATTTTCCGAAATGGGCAGAAATCTAGGACGGGCCAAAATACGTCTAAGCAAAATAAATGCTAAAAATTAAGTGGATATTCAAAGTGGACGAACTCGCCAGCAAAGGAGACATGAGTACTAACATAACCCCATGAATGATTGGAAAATGAATATAAGTAATCGCAGAAGTTCTAAATTCGCGATATGATTTGAACAGAACTGGTACTTACAGAACACTCTGATTGACTAATGGGCAACCAGCGACGTGAATAGGAATAAATTTATTAAATTTCTTTTAACATCGTTTTACAGCAATTTGAAAGAAAAAACCAAATTTCTGTAAAATCAGTCTTTACCGTCTTTTCTTTAAATTTTTCTCTTTGTTAGTTGAAATTATCTTCACGTAGCTCCGCTAATTTCCTGACTAATGTATGCCATTGCTAGCCCTCTATAAACTTATAAAGCTTGTACTAAAACTGAATATAATCGGGGAGTTATAATAAAACCAACATTGTTTTTATTGCACACGCACGTGCTCACATGATAATCTCATTTCTTTTCCGGCTATCACAACAACACTTCAACTCCTCTATATATCAACCACATTTAAATCAACTCATAATAAATTCACACGTGCTTAGCAAAAATTTTGAGAGAATTGAGCCTTTTAAATATTTTCCTATTTTCTTAACTTTTCTCTTTTGCTTCCTTCCTTTTAGTTCTGTTCTAATCCTTCTTTCGAATTTACCTTCATTTAATTTGAATTCCTTCGACTATTGTTAGATTTTTCATTTACCGTAAAACAATTATCAACAATTCTTAATCCTTATTCGAGCAATATATGCAAGGATCTATAGTAAGTTACATAACGTGATGTAAAACAACATGTCCAAATATGTATATTCATTGCGGTCAAAACAGCAAAACTAATAAAAGAAAATTGCAAATTATTTCACATACATTACAAAAGTGGCAATACCAAAAAGTAAATGTAGATAAATGAAATATTCAAAAGGAATGCATTAATTAAATCGAAAATTCTCTTTTTTGAAGTTGCAAATTCAATTAAAGTTTCATTAAAATACATAAAATATATAATATAATCTTGCTATTTGCAAAAACCTTTACCGTGTTGAAGTGATTAGAGATAAATAGACTGAATATTTTAATAACTAAGAAAAATGCAAAGATGAATTATTAAAATTAAA